>JAEAOA010001707.1:247500-432500 GCA_016746295.1 Potamilus streckersoni
ATATAGGATTTGTAACAATAGACAGAAGCAAAAGAAAACAGAAAATTATCTACGTTATCAGCATACATGTAGTATAAGTTCTTCTTAAAAAAACTGCCGTATGGTGAATCAAAATATGTGCAGTGGAATGATGGACATAGATCAGGAATGAACAGATATCACGATTGAAAAACTGCCACACTACATGAAGGAACTGTTATCGTAGTAAAAAGTCTGATAAATGAAAGCTTATAAACTTTGTGAGCTAAGAGAGTAAATAAAGATTACTAGATTAGATGGAGATATTTTCACAAAAAGTAAATAGGCTAGTATTAAAAGAGAAAGATTTACATAGTCCACCTGTCTTCTCTATTCAGTTTGGACCCATCTGTGTTAGACCTCAGCTAAAATGTCTGAACTTCGGACACAAAAAAGGCTCCGAAACTGGTAAGTTTTGGCTTAAGGAAATCGTGTTTGTGTTTTACCGTGAGAGTTAAACGTATTTATTACTTTTTGTGCTTCGTAAATGGTGTCGGCAGAACTCTAATATAGCATTCAAGCTCATAAACTTGGCACGTAAATGGTATTGGTGCTACAGAGCTCGATTATAGCATTAAAACTCATTAATAAAAGACTTGTAGAATTTAATTATTACGAGCTTATTTTGTGCTCTAAGTCCACATTATGACTTTATTCATATAGAAGATACCAATTATGGAGCCGTTTCTTTCCTTAGAAATACGCATTTGAATATGTTGTATTAAATTATTTGGAACAAAAATATGAAGTGGTTATTTTGGGCAGTCATCATACATTAAAGCAGTCAATGAAATTCAGCAACCTGCAACTACATACTTGTATAGTAGGTCCAACTTTGTTGGATTTCCTCGTCAGGAGGTAGACCTCTTTTGAAGGAGGTTGATGCTAGACAGATCCGCATATTCGAATGATAGAAGAAAGACAAACAGGACGGATTCTGGTTGCAGCGGACGCCACAATTGACCAAGGAGATATTAGTCTTTTTCCATATGATCATTGCAGTGTCCAGGTTATTTACGAAATCATGGTCCGAATCCCATTTGGTATTTGTGATTTCTGTCAATCAAAAAATAAGTCAACGAAGAATGGAAAGTCAGACATTTTAGCAGTGTTCGTTATAAAACAAGGCAATGAAAAAATGCTAGCTGACATCCGAAGGACAAAGAATGCAAAAACGTATTGCAAAATAGTGATAATCTAAAAATTCGCTCAAGGAAAACTAACACCAATTTGCACTAACAGATATATTGTGTCGTACAATACGCTCATGAAAACTTTAAAATGTCATGAAATATTGGCACTAATAATGTTGTTTCCCATTTTCAACATGAGTAACTAATGGTCTGATCAGATAAAAATGAATACTTTTAAAATTTAAAGCTTCACAATATAAATAAACATTCTAGAAGCTTGATGAAGGCATGGAACTGAATTGAAGGACAGGTCTTTGTACCGTGAGGAGCTCCGTTTTTCCTACTTCTCTTTACTTTACCAAAGACCATCTCCTTGAAATCTCCGTGAAATAAATGCTATAATAAGCCAAGAAACTTTGTTTTTGAGATTATATTTCTTGCATTTGGCTAACAAAGTGTCATGGATAAATAAAGAGTGAAATTACTAAAAAATAGTTTCGTTGTTAGGATACATCAGTTCGAGCAAATGACTCGATAATTAATTCATATGTTGATGTCTGAATAAACGTTTATCGCGATATTGATGATGTAATATTTTTGACATAAATTCTGGATTTCCTATTCCTTTTTAAATGTCACGGAATTGTTTTATGTCACATGTGATGTAATCTAGATGCTCATACGCTGCATCAATTAATCCAATATCGAACACTGCAATTAATTTTTATATTGAGATAAGAATTTCTCGTGCATTTCTATTTCTCAAAAATAAGAAATAATACAATTTCATATGGATGAAATTAGTGAGCAAAATATCTTGACTTTTCTTTCTTTACCTGCTTAAATATTTATCTTACACTCCATACGCGTTAGTATTCAGAGAAGCTATTTAACAGACATGCGTATAGATTGCAATGAAGTAAGTCAATCTGTATTTTTTTTAAGTTTTTTGTAGGAAACTGTTTTCCTTTGAGACAAAGTAATGGCCAAGCCCCACATAAGAGCCAATTCAGAAATGATATCCCAGTCAAAATCTTTCAATATCATGGATAGAATTGTTTATCAACCGTCTGGCACAAATATGGATTAAACTATTTAGGAATCCTTCCTGCTGACACATGAATTAGACACTATAAAATCCATGTTCTCAAATAAGGATTAAAATCAAAGTTATCTTTAAAATTGTATTCTCTTTCACTATGCTATGCTGAATTCATGAAACGAGGATATTACTTATTATTTTAATATGTAAAGTGCCTTATACTGCAAGGCGAAGTCAGGATCAGGAAAATATCCATATTCCGGATATCGATTTTGATGATCCGTATTGATCTGTTTCCAAATTTCGGATATCAGTTTTGAAGATCCATATTATTGTGTACCCTGATATCGATTGTAATGGTCTTTATTTTTCTCTTTCCTAATTCCGGATATTCATTTTGAAGACTCATATTAGTCGTATTGATGATCACGATTTTGAAGACATCATTGTTTTCTTCTTTTTTTCTTTGCTTTACACCGGTTTCATTCTCTATTGCGGCAAATAATTAAAGCGCCCTTACACTTGGGGAGCTAATAGGTAGCACGATTGATTATAGAAATATAGCAAATGGTGAGTTTTTATGTCTTCAAAAGATTTACCCGAAATTTCACTAGAGTGGTAAATAAAAATGATGTGGACTTCAGTTAAGGTCCGTTATATCTTGGACGATACGACATGTGGGGTGGGGGTAAGTAAGCATTTGATGACATACTATTCAGATAAAATTATCTCTTTATTCTTACGAAGCTGTACAATATTTTTATCTGATTTTGCTAAATCTAGTGGTTACTCATATTAATACTTGTCGTCCTCGTACAGTTCGGATAATATCATACCAACGCACTAACGAAATATAATTTTTACAATATATGGGGAAGAAAAAGCCAGTGGACCGTACGTTTATCAGATATGATATGACAGGCAGGTATTAAAATGTTAGTGGTTGGTACAGTCTTTGTGCATGATATTAGAAGGATAACATTGTGGAATGACATGCTTGTCCATGTAAGGTGTTGGGAAATGGATTATTGTCAACCTGTTAGCATCAACACATTGTATCTGATAAAATATGTCAACAAATATACATAGAAATATGCATAATTGTCTACCCATATATATTATAATGAGTGTTTTAGAATTTAAGCCTGTATTACCTACAAAACCTTCTCATTTCACATTTTGCTTTACTTTTGGACAAACTACAGTATTTCTATCCTATAACTAGATTTTCTTAATGATAAACTTCATGTTATATACAACAGCTAAAAAAGGTGAAATACAGTCTGAATATTTGTAGAGATCCTCAATTGAAACATACAAATATTTATTTACCAAATAGATGATTTTTGGGTACAAATATCAGACTAATATACATGACCAGGATTATTACGACGATTAAACATGTATATGCCATTCAAATTATCTATAGATTGTGTCTTTCTAAACTACTTTTCCAAAAGTCCAGTAAATTTCAACACCAAAATTATAATCACTTACCAGAATAAAATCTGTCCAGAGTCATATGAAAAAATAAGACATACAAACATTTTATCCTAGCTGAGCATGGATTCATGATTGCTAAGATGTTGCAGTCTGACAGCGTTTGTTAAATTGCAACACTTTATACTGTTCTTCTCCACTCAATAAGTCCCAACTGTAGTGACATAAATAATTGGGGCATACACAGGCAATATATAAATTTAGTGACACTTTTCAAAAGTTATACTTATATTCACAATCCTCCTCCAGTGTAAATATAAACAGAATTGTGAATTTACCTGCACTATACACAGTTTATCACTTAATATATGGCGTGTTTAAACATTTACGCCAATGTTATATTTGGATAAGATAAAGTAAATTATTTTAGTGACAGGTCAATTTTTGTTTTGGCTCAAATTATCAATTTTGTTTGAAAACGCCAGACAACTATCTTGTTTATTTGCAGGCTTGAATTCTATGTAACCCAAAATAAATCGATTGGCAGTTATTGCTAGGCAATTAGTGAAATTGCAAATGCTTGGATGCCAATTGAAATTATGATAGTAGGTGATGAATAAATTTTAAACAAAATATTGAACACAACACCCAAATAAAACACCCATAGCAAGTCTCATCATCTTATGCACTATAAACAATCTTTAAATTAAATTTATTTATGACGGTGCTATCATTAATTTTATTGCATTTAAGTCTTTTATCATTGAATCTTAATATATTTATAACGGTTTTATAAAAGACCTTTTATGCATTTAAGACTTTTTATAATGAACGTTAATAAAATTAAAACGGTGTGGCCATTAATGCAAGTATGACTTATTAAAGATTGTACTGCATTTAAGACGGGACATATTAATGCATCTAGAATTATATTACATATATTAAGAATTTACTGCAGTAATGATGGAGGTAGCATGGACTTAAATGCATTTAGGATGGTGTCATCTAGCACTGTTAATGTATTTTCAAGAAGTCCTTTAAAATCTATTATTGAATTCCATTAATAGCATAAGACAAATAAATCAATTTCAGATTGGTTAAACACTCGAACACATCTCTGTTAAAACATGTCATGAAAAGTAATGTATCCGACGAAACAAAAGCTGACAAAAATTATATTTTGATGCTTTTGTTTAATTTTGAGTATTGGGAAGTCGTTATTGGGAAAATATTCATCCAGATCCGTCTAAAGCAGAATTGAAACCGAGTGAGCTTTATCCGTTTGGATATATATATATATATATATATATATATATATATATATATATATATATATATATATATATATATATATATATATATATATATATATATATATATATATATATATATCTGTGTGTGGGCGTGCGTGTGTGAATATAAAACAAATACACTGAATCTCACACTCCTATCATACAATTGATCCAACTCACCCTGCAAACATTCACGAAATGCGTCTAACAGCATGGATCATCCCAAATAATTATGAAGACACGTATCGCTGTGGGCGTAAGAATATCCTAATACACCAGGCATGTTAAATGAATTCCTGCCTTATCCCCTTTGTTTTTCAAGTAAAACTTTAAAAATAAACCATCTTTATTATTCTTTTATTAACAAATATATTTATCAATAGAACAGATGGATGCACAAAAAAAATATACATATGAAATGATTTGAATTTTAAGGGGCTGAAATCATTGGTTATCGTTCAAGTTATGAAGACAGTTATTAACAACATTTCAAGGATACTCAGTTCCGACATTTGACCAAAAAAATCACGTTCTGTTAGGCACATCTTTGATTTCATACACTGGTAATGAAATTTCATTGAACTGTTCTCGCTTTTTATTCATATTGTCCTACGTTTATCATCTCCACCATAAATACAATATTTGACCGAACTAATACATATTGATTACTCAGCTGTCTTTGGCACAAGCACTTGTTTTTTAGAAAAATATTTGTGCATAAACGATCTGGCATCATATATCAGCTATGAATTTGAATTATGTATCAGATACTGAATCAAGAATTTCATTACCCTGATATACTCTTTAAAGATGACAACCTTCGGACCGCATACCACATATTTTAAAGAGTATCAATATTGTATGTTTGTCAGTAATAACTGTATTTCTACTGATTCCAATATCCATGATTACGGCAAAGAGTATCAATATTGTATGTTTGTCAGTAATAACTGTATTTCTACTGATTCCAATATCCATGATTACGGCAAAGAGTATCGATATTGTCTGTTTGTCAGTAATAACTGTATTTCTACTGATTCCTATATGCATGATTACGGCTCAGTTTCACCAATCAGCCTTCCAGTAGAATCATGGGAACGTCCAGCTTTATTTTACTCATGTGCTATAAGGAAATTTAAATTCAAGCATAATCTATGTATCATTTTGTTGAAGTAGGTATAATTATCGACAATTAAATAATATTTTTATGTTGAATATACTTACTGTCTAATGTTGACAAAAGTTTGTTAGAGAGTGAAAATGGTTGAGCAAGGTGCGCGTGCGTTACATTTTAGGTATTTGGATGCACAATGGTGACATCTGTGAAAGCAACACATTGAAAAACTAACAAAAGATATTCCCTTTAAGTATAACAATTATCTTTATCGTTACTAGATTGAAATAATAATAACTCTTTTATTACGTGCAACCCTGAAATACAAGTTTGTATCACAGGCAGGAACCGATGGAAGCATACGAGAATGAAAAGATGAATATCAACAGCAAAATACAGACCACTTCAATTTCAAGACTTAAAGCATAAAGCTATTATAAACTAATTTTGAAAATAGATAGAAATATTTCTAAGAACTTGACACTATTACCCTAGTTATTGTTATTAGAATATATAACCCTAGTTATTGTTATCAGAATATATATATATATATATATATATATATATATATATATATATATATATATATATATATATATATATATATAATTGACGTGATTGTTTTAGAATTATAAGGTAGCTTTAACGATTTTTCAGTCATATTGCTACGATGTCTGCAGTGTGGCTGTTTATAGTGGTGTCTAGCACTGGGGAGTCATGCCGCAGACACGTATCACTATGTCACACCCAGTGACATTATCCTGACAACAGAATGACCAGTCTATCACTAACCTCTTAATGCTAATTGCCAAGCGAGACAGCTGCAAGTACCATTTTTATAAGTACTTGGTATAATACAAACGGGATTCGAACCCACGTCAGACCGCATCTGAGGCAGACGATCTAACCGCTAGGTCACCGGAGCAATTCTCGGGCATATATATATGTGTGTATGTCTGTCAGTCTCTGTGTGTTTGTGTGTAAATAGTCAAGTAGTTGTTCTATTTATATTTTATAAATCTCCTAAAGAAATTATTGCAAATGAGACTGCAACTAGTTACAAATATCATCACCCATCCAAATGTGATCACGGATAATCTGTGTGAAGATCTGGAGACTCTTAGTACAGAGGTAGCAAGGGCAGACAAACTCATCCTCCTCGACGAATTCAATGCTACAGCTGATACAGATCACCAGACATATCAAGGTGTCACTGGTGAAAAAGGTTTTGGCAAATGTAACAGCAACGGGTTCTTCCTGCTGAGAAAATGCACACATAGACCCGTTTGATGCAATACACTTCTAGCTCTTGCATCTTACTGACAATGACATCATTAGGAGAAAAGATATCCGAATGACGCAAGCCATTGAAGTGCAGAATGCTGAACTGACCATCGTCCCCAAGGTTAATCACCGGGATCAGCCTAGCAGAGAAAAAAAGAAGGCACAAAAGCACCTAAAAGCTT
Source organism: Potamilus streckersoni (assembly GCA_016746295.1). Taxonomy (NCBI): domain Eukaryota; kingdom Metazoa; phylum Mollusca; class Bivalvia; order Unionida; family Unionidae; genus Potamilus; species Potamilus streckersoni. The sequence goes on from JAEAOA010001707.1 coordinate 255,006, forward strand.
AATGTTACCAAACAGTAAGAAGAGAATGTGAAATAGAAATTTGTCGAAGAACCTTGCAACCAATTAGATATAATCTATACAAACTCCGAGAATATCGAGAACGACTGTGCATCCTTCTGCAATTATGTGTACTCATCTGCATCTTAGACCTTTGTTACCACCATGATTAAAGATTAAAGTTTGTTTGATAACGACGGTACTTTAAATTCCTGGGCTGTGTACAGACACCATGCGAAAAAGCGAAATCATTTTCAGCGATCGGTCTGAGAAAACCTAGAGGATAAAATAGCAGGACATGGTCCATACACTGAGGTACTTACAAGAGGCAGACATTACAAGCATCCATAATCTAATAATGTAATTAGAGTTTAGATGGGTAGGCCATGGCAAAATAATGGCAGAAAGGCAACTATAAAAGAAAATAAATCTTCTTCAACGAGCTGAGAAAGGGAAATCGTATCAGGTTGGTCACAAGAGACAGAAGATTTCCATGGAGTCCTCCTTGAAACACCTCAGGATTGAACCTGATTCTTGGAAGATCGCATATATGATCGCTTCAACTAGCGTGATCCCATCAATAATAGAACTATATAATCTGATTGCAGTATATGTGCAAAGACAGTGATAAAAACAAAGAATCTCAAATCTCGGAGATGCAGTACGCCCTCTATTGATCCAGAAAACTGAGGCGGAATCTCCTTTTAAGAACATCACGGAAAGTTTGGATCACAAACCGGTATTATCAACTTTTCAAAAACCAATCCAGTTAGTGAAGCCTTCACCAGCACCAACAACACTTTAAAAAGTTTAATGTTAGAAAACAATTATTTAAAATCATAAGTCTCCGCTATATCCACTATATATATACATTATAGGAATGTGTTTTTTGTGGAATATTGAGTAGAAAATCATCTACTACTGTGATATTTTTTAACACGTAGCTCATATATATATGCAAGTATGACTATGACTTGATACCTGCATAACAAACATATGATCCTGATTATACTGTATCGCACTATATTTGGATGCACGATTAAACAATTATATATATATATATATATATATATATATATATATATATATATATATATATATATATATATATATATATATATATATATAATTTCCTTAAAGTTTTAGCCTAATTTGATGCAAAGGTCCTATGTTTTACGTTTCATACGCACTATGATTATTTCAGATTGCTAAAGTTGGTTTGAATATATATAACTAAGTTTGGCCTTGATATAAGAAGTATTCAAAGGGACTAAACACGATAAAAGCCTAGTTTGTAATTCAGATTTATTTGTTATTTAGTGATATGATGATTTCGCAGTTAAGCGAGAAATGATTCGTTCATAAATTGTAAAGGTTCGAAATTATATGCAACTAATTTCAAACGTATTGCTTTCGAATAAAGAAACACCACTTTATAAGAAGAGCCGACATGCCTGTCTAAATTGTCGCCATTATGCATAGTAGCAAAACTTTTGATTCTTCCGTTGGAGACAATTTATCAGACTGAACATTTTGGAATACAATTGCTTAAATAAAGCTTAAAGAATTGTTTCATCGCTAAAATAACTAGAGCCATCTTTTTCTCCATTTCGTGAAACAACAGTACATTCACACATTTAAAGAAACTCAAAACATATTTTGATTTTGTATAATCGTTTGTAGTCTTCGTTCTCAGCATTGGTTGTTAAATTGACTACGATAACTCTAGATAGTATTTTGTGAATATGTTTAAATATCCAGGTGTCAATGAAGTATGGTACTGGTACATGGTATTTATTTAAACAAATTGCTTTATGTTTATTGCTTGTCATATGCCATTTGACTTGAATAATGGACTGCAACCTATTTGCTGCCATAGAGAATATCTGGACATTTTGCTTCTGTGCAACAGAACACTGCGTAATTACCGAAGACGTTATCTCATGTTTGGTTTTGGAATGGACCTTATGTTTTCTTAGGTACAGAAGCCGTATCTACAATGGACCATACAGAAAACCAAGAAATATGACGTATGCAAGATTAGTTTCGTGACTCTTTTTCGGGAAGAAAAATGACAGAGTTTAAAAAAATAAAGGTGACAAAGAAGTATGCCCGTCAAGTCGGTAAAAATTACTTTCGAAAATAGATTTTGAAAAAGATGTCTCAGCACAATGCTTGCAAGTCCAGATCAGTAACGGATTAATTATTAAGCACACTAAGCACATGTATAGGGTATCAGTCCAACAGGGGCACCGGATATAATTCATGTTAATTATTTATTATCAATTTGATTTGAGTTTCACGTTGTTTTGTTTCTTTTTTCGGGAATGGGGGCACCATAATATTTTCAATGGATTGAGCCCTGGAACGCCTTAATACAAATGCGTATGTCAATCGTTTGGTGATACACAAATTACCGTTGTATGGGAGATAGCGGAACATTACCTTGCTTTGAATGTTTCCAGTAAGCATGAGCTACACATATCTGCACACAAGTAAACTAGCACATATTCGCAAAAGAAGGCCGGAATTTCTCGGCAACTGTAGCTGTCTAATACGTTAATCAAATTTCTATTTTCCGTTTTAAAAGTATACGTAATTGCATTGATTATGAACACTGTATCAAATTCGAACGAATATTGCAGTTGTTTTTCTGTACTGATGAACAATTTTTTACATTTATTCTTTACGATGTGTTTTCCTCTCTCTAATACGTGAGTTTACATCAGATCCGCACTATGATATTTGTATCACAGTGGGGATATGATGTATAGTCACGTATCAGAAAGAGAGAGAAAAACACATCGTCAAAATCTTAGAGGCGATCAGAAAATAAGGAAACTTAGTCACACAGTAATCTCTAGATATTACAATGTTTGAAATTATTCCTATTCACTGTTCGATGGTCTATTCAGAGCAAAATTGTATTTATTATCTCTTTCTCAACAATATTGGAATTAATACGCCATTCAGTCCATGATTCCTCGAAAGGCGTTATATACCAGATTGTTTTAATCTGGCAATAAAATGTTTCCGAACAGGCACATGCAAAAACAATTACAAAGGGCGTGATTACCTAAGATAATCAAGTATATATACTTAACAATCATTATTTAACAGACTCTTTATTTATGTTTACATGTGACAACTCTGAGACGTAAACTTATTATCTACATAACTTTACATAATTGAGTGAATTTAATAAATTCATGTTACGTTTGTCTAAATTGATACATGCAAAGCGAAATAGAAAGTCAATAGCAGCATGTTAGGGAATGTCAGCGGGTCTAACATAATCAATTAAAATGTGATGTTGATCTAAGTGTGGACATTTCAGGCATAACTCAACACAATACAAGGCACACTAAGTCATTCCTTGACCAATTCCTCAGTGAAATTTCATATATTAATTTTTGTTTCTATTCTTAAACTAGAAATATTTTGGACAAGTGAACATATATCATTATGTCTCTATTAAATGCATACGGTTAGAGTAGTAAAGGAAAAGGCCGATTTCATCTCAACGACCCCTATCCCACACCCTCCAGACATCCAAACAAATACAAAATTACCACTTCACTTTGTCCTAAACTCTCACCCCAATGATATATACACATGCAATTGTAAAACAGATCCTAGCTATACCTTACTTGGTAACATCAGTTATCTAATCAATATCATCTATAGAACCAGCCAAGCTAGAACATGTATACCTTACTTGATAACATCTGCTACCTAATCAATATCATCGTATAGAGCATAGTCATGTCTTAAAAACCCAACCCCTACACAAAATCCAAAGTCAAAGATTATTTAAATACACAAAAAACTGGTCAAGTGGCAGATGTATTTTTTTAAGGAAAAGGAGGATGTGAGCCCAAATATCCTTTTTTCACACCCTCCATTCCTTCAAACAAATATAAATTACCTCTATGAGAGAACTTAAAAACCCAACCCCTACACAAAATCTAAAGTCTATAACTATACAAAATATCTAGGTAATTTAATCAATAATCACGCTAAGATCCAAACTATAGAACACCTGTTGCAAAATACCTAGGTAACGTAATCAATAATTGCGCGAAGAACTAAATTATGTAACGGATGGAGACCGAGCCAAGTAAAATGTTTTAGTAATGTTGTATACGTCATACGGAGATCACGTGATCTTCCAGAATTTACTGGAAGATAGGTAAAATACCTTTGTCAGACTCAATCTTCCAAATCCTTACCATATAAGGTAGTAGTCATTGCGGTAGCTGAACTTTCATGGGAGAGATAGGTAAAATGATGTGTCAGACTCAATCACGTGATTCTTGAGAACATTCCAAATCACTGGTATATAAAGCCGTTCAATTCTCTCATAGTCATTGCGGGGACGGATTTTCAAGAGAGAAGATACAACCGGAGAATCAGGTAAGTGATATTATATTTTAAGTTTAGTTTAGATAATATTTCTACATTATATCATACTTCTTTTGATAATATTTTTCATATTTGCTAACCCTCATTGGTAAAATATCTGTTAACATACTATCAATAATACGGAACTCGCGTATTAAATCGTCCATATTATATTTTATACCACGCAAGTAAGATCGTATCTGAACGTGTAATTTTTTCTAGGTGATACTAGCCGCTTGGCAACTATTTTTTTTAGTTGCGAATCTAGGTTCAACTTTTTTACATGCTGTTGAAAGAGAGACACCTATACCAGATATGATTAATAAAAACTGATTTAATGATACCTCACGTGAAATTATACCAGAATTGGTCAGAAACAACGGCAGATATGATATTACTCGAAGAATCTTGTAGTGTTTGTAACATTGTTTTACGCACCAAAGTCTTTTATGATAATATTAGTTGTATTGTATTAGTGCGTCCACATCCTGTACTGGAATATCTTTTGAAATATGATTGAAATCAACTATAATTTTTTTCATTATAATATTTTATTTACATAATCCCAGGTTTGATTAAGTAGTAGGTAATTATTATAATTCAGCTACAAAATCCAAATACCAATAATAATCGGCATTACCTAGAATTGTATTAACCAGATCAATAAATTCTACTTCAATACCTTTAAATATTACTATAGATACAGTTCCAAAAGACGTATTCAAATTACGTAATGGAAATCTGATTAATATTTTAAAATTTTCAATGCTAATCACTGTGAATATATATATATATATATATATATATATATATATATATATATATATATATATATATATATATATATATATATATATATATATATATATATATATATATATATATATATATATATATAAAGAATACAAATCATATGGCGAATAACAACCCTCTCAAGCGTACTGGATCCACCAAGGAATCACGTAGAGTCGAAAGCGCTTAGGCTAGTTAGTTACTAGTTTCGTACTGTTCGTCGTCAGTTTATTGCATCTATATATATATATATATATATATATATATATATATATATATATATATATATATATATATATATATATATATATATATATATATATATATATATATATATATATATATATATATATATATACCAGTAACTTCTGAAGTGTATTTGATATAATTATTTAGCTGCCTCCAATCACCAGACCCAGAAGCAACAGTATACACAATATTTTTAATCTGTTTGTGAGTAATTTTAATCATACTTGTTTTCTCAACAATACTAGGAATTCCACTAATAATATCATTGAGTTGTATGTTAATATCATTAAGTTTTGTGTTAATATTTGCGAGTGTAATGTCAACATTTGATGGATTTCCAAAAAATTCATTTTTGTTTGTTTATGTTTCTGCGAAAACTTAAAAACGTGTTCAAGTGACCAAGAAATTCATTTTTGAGCGCAGTTATTTCATTATTGATTGGAACGTCCTGATCATCGACGTATATCTTTGTTGCAGCATCAAAATCAGACTCTGGTGTTCTGAGGTAAGAAATGGCATTATGGTTCATGTTTAGAAATGCACGCATTATACCACCATTGATTGACACATACTTTGATTCTTGATCGTCAACATACTTTTTTGTTGTAGCATCATTATCAGTAGTTGGATATCCAAGATCTGTAATTTTATTTTTGTTCATAATAACAGTCCCAGTAAATACATCACCTTATTTTTTAATATAATCATTCACTGACCTACCAGAATCTTGTATCTTACCTCGATTGTTAAAAGTCACGATATTTTCAGTAACCGCAGTAGGATTTCGTACGAGTACATCTGACAGTTGTACATTACTCCTTTTAAATCGTCCTTGTTTGTCCTGGAAAATGACGACTTCATTTAGGTCTACACTGGCCACATTTAATAAATTATTGATTTCATTTTTGAGATGATCAAGGGTTGCATACCTTGATAAGTCACCTTGATAAAATTCTGTGGATACATCTCCTGCTAATGTTCCAAATGTTGTATAGTAACTCATTATTTACTATAAAATAATCAACATTATATAAAATGATAACAACAATGCCATAGTCGACAATAGTAAACTTTGATACAGAGAGACTGATGAAGCACAAACATAACAATGAACTTCCTGATTGTCATTATCTTATTGTTGGGCGAACTGGATCGGGAAAAACAAATTTGCTTATGAATTTGCTTCTTGGTGATAATTTTGACTACGATCAATCTACAGCAAGATAAGTATGTGTTATTAAGCGAGTATAATAACAAGCTTCGTGATGATCTTAAGGCTGGTGAAGATTGTTTATAGTTAGGCAGCCAGAAGATCTTATTCCAGTTAATCAAATTGATGCAGATGAACATAAGATAGTAGTTTTTGACGATATTCCGCTAAATAACATGGAGATGAATAAAATAAGATCGTATTTCTCACTGTCACGTAATAAACAGTGTAATTCTGTTTATCTCGCTCAAGGATTTTATAACGTTGACAGATTTATTCGGCGAAATACGGGTTGTTTTATATTATTTCCAGAACTGGACGATGTTGACGTTAGAAATATTGCAAGCTAGCAATACGGTGACGTGACAAAATATAAGTTTATTGAACTTTCTCGAAATGCTACAAAAGATAGATACAACTTTTTCTTATTGGATAAACTTACAAATGATCCAACTAAAATGTTTCGCTGTTGTATTAACAGTTACTTACAGTAGAGCGTTTTAGTTTTATAAAATTTATAATAATAATAATAATAATAATAATAATAATAATAATAATAATAATAATAATAATAATAATAATAATAATAATAATAATAATAATGGACAAACGAGCAAGATACAGACAACACATATAAGATCTAAAAAAAACTTGCTCAATCTCAGGCATCATTTAAGAAAAAAGTACAGCAATCTACAGAAGCAACAGCTACAATTTTCAAAGCAGTTACTGAAGCACTACTTGGAAAACAACCTGAAACTAAACCACTATCAGAAGAACTTAAAAAAAGAAAAAGGGTTGGCTGGAATTGTTAAAGAACAACAAGAAGCAGCTGCTGCAAAAATTGCTACTAGATCTGATGAAGAAAAAAGAAAACTAACTGAGGCACTTACAGCAAATATAGCTGATCCTGCTGCTAGACAAGCTGAAAAAGATCGTTTGATAAATAATCCGCTGGAACTTGAGCGAAGATTGGCAGAACTAACAACGCAAGGAATAAACAATATTGTGACAAATTTATTAGGAGAAATAAAAGATATCAAAGAGGAGCAAAAAAAGTTGGTGAGCGTACTATAAAGTTTATGGAAGTTGGAGAGAAAAGAAATTTTTTATAATAAGAGTAAATGATAAGATAAAAGAAAATGAGTATGATGATTTTTTAAAGAAAGAAAACATTAAAGATATTGATAATATAAGTAAGTGGACTAATGTAGAATATCAAGCATTAATCGATAAATTATATGAAATAATAAGAGACGGAGTTACTGCTAAAGATGAAATAAACACGGATACAAAAATTGATGATATGCTTCCATTTTATAATAGTATGAGACATAGTATTATTGCTTCAACATTTGAAAGAACAGCAGAAAGTGGTAAACCAAAACCTTTTGGTAGTGTGTGGAATTTTAGAAGGAAATTGACTACATTCGATAAAATTCGTGTGGAAAAAATAGAGAAGGAAAAACAGGAACTGGTGTAAAAATATTTATATCAACTACTGAAACGATAGGTAGATTAATTTTATTAATATCATCAAAAAAAGCTGGAAATGTTAGTGTTAAAATTGATAATGAAATCATTGACATACTTGTTCATCTAAGATCGAGCGAATTATTAACATCTGACAAATATGAAACTTTACACCGCGACTTAATTTTGTAAAATGATATAATATAAAAATGTCGACAACATTATTGCTAGACTCTAGTGAGTCTGCGAGAGGTATTGCAAATTTTTCAGTAAATTATATTCTGCCTATCCAACTAGATCCTGCAAAACAATTTGAGATTTGATTAATTTCTTGTACTTGCTGGAATGCTATGCCTAACGTGAAAACTGGTGTTAACGATGAAATATGGTTTACTATGATTACAACATCTTCAATATCTACAACAAAAAGAATAAAAATTCCACAAGGAGCTTATAATATTACTGATCTAAACAGAACAATCAAAGAGCTCATAACAAAAACTGGCGATGTGGCTGATAATTTTGAGTTGGCAGCAAATTATAACACATTGCGAGCTAGGATAACTTTGAAAAATATAGTAATCAGTCTTGAACAAAGAGAAAGAAGTATTGCACAACTGTTAGGATTTACTGAAGAAACTTACACTGTACTTGATAAGGCTCTTACGTATGAAAGTGAACTGCCAGTAAAAATAACAGACGTAAATAAGATATTAGTAAATTGATCTATTGCTTCTGGCTCTTATACATCAAAAGGCAGCAAAGGTCAAACGATTTACAGTTTCTCATCAGAAGTTCTGCCAGGTTCTCTCATGCAAATAACTCCACGACATATTATTTTTTATCCGTTAAATGTTGAAAATCAAATATCAAATATAATAATGCAGTTGGCAGATCAATCTGGAGAACAGTAGCAGCAAGGAGGGCGAACCCTACAAAATTTTGCGACAAAATCGATTAAAGTCTCAGAATGCCAAATGGAGCCTTCCTACGAAATCTCATATTTTAACCAAAAAAAAATAAAGACCCCATTTACAATGTAGCCTTAGCGATTTTGTCTTAAATATATTGTCATAACCACCCTCAAATTGCTGCCATCTACGTCGCAAATATGTTGTCATATCGCCCTCCCTGCTGCTGAAAGGATTTCAGGGTTAATACAAATGATTTAACCAAATAATTGTTAGCTTTTCACAAACAGACTAATCGATAATACTTCACCACGTAAATCAATTAAATTATTTGACTGATCGGTGAGTGTAAAATTAATTCTAGTTAGCAAATCATTTTGACATTGCATATAGACTGGATTAGTCGGATTTTCAACAATTAAAAATCCTGGAGGGGCTGCTGGCGCAATTGAATAAAGAATGTAACCTTGTCGGGCTTGATTTGATTGTTCCATATTAACTTGAAAACTTCCTTCGATTACATCACACGTTAAATTAAGCGCGATCACCAATGAAATGTCCACATTGTTCGGTGCGATATGTCTACCGTCGCCGTCGGGAGAATGATTATGAGCGAGGATAATAGGATTTGGCTGGCTATCTTTCCATGATTGATAAATTTTATTAAATCCTTCGTCGATGGCAGTTCTGAGTTTTTTCTTTAACTCGGGTATGTTATATCCTGGTAATTTATAATTTGGATTTTCATTTATATTTTTTTATAATTTTGGGCTGAACTAGTTTTTGAAATCGGGTTATTTTCATCAGTAAAAAGATTAGTAATCCTCGAATTAAATATTTCCATGTCATAGATGATTTTATTACCCGCAGCGACTACACTAGTAAACTCAGCTTGTGTAAGAAAGCCAGATCTTAACGAGGATAATAACAACAAAAAATCATTATTTATTCTATCAAGGATGTGATTTTTAATATCTACGAATGTTGGACTTGTATCATGCATTTCCAAAATTTCGTCCTCTCGTATAATATAATCATTAAAAAGTGGAATTATCCATGCATCCTCACCATATTGATCCTTATATCGATATCTTTTTGTGAAGTTTATATCCTCGAATTTTTTATAAGTTTTTGATGGATTTTCAGGTCCTATTTCATCAGTGACGTAATCAGATTTTACAGGCTCGGGCGTGCAATTACCAGCACTTCTAGGTGGATTTTCGGGCCATCCTAATACTGTTCTTATTGAACTGTTATAAATATCTACAACATACCCAGGAGAGCCTATTTCAATTGTAGATGATAGTGTTGGTTCATGAACTGTTATCGCAATTTTTGATTCCCTTCTAGTAATGGATTTTATTCTACGTTGTAATTCATTATTAATTTGCTCAATTTGATAGGACACAGTTGGTATTGAAACAACGTTCCAATCTGGAGTGTCATCTTTTTTATTTCTATATGCAAATACTAGGGAATTATTAGGTCTCTAACCACCAAATGGAACCGATCTAATATTAGGCCAACTATGATACACTCGTTACTTTGCCAACGCGATTTCCTTTACTGAAACAGGGGAAGGAAAATTCACACTGAATTTAGGGTTTTTTGTCGATATTGATATCATGCTTGTTTTCCGCGGAGTGGTATTTTCTGCTATCCGCTGAAGTAGTTGAATCTCTTGCGACATTATTATTATTATTTACAATGTCTAATTTTGCAATAGATGAAAAAACGCTAGCGTTTTTAATCGTAGTATCATAAATACGTATCATCGCGGAGAATTCGTCTTCGGTAATTATCGTATCATCAATCGATGATGACATAAACGAGTATAATTGTGAGTGACCGTTAGATACTGCTTGATCTTTTACTATATAGTCGTTAAGTTTTTCTTGAGAACACGATGATATTTTTTAGTAATAGCATTTGCAATTCCAGCAAATGTTGTCACCGCGGAAATAGCAATTGGGACAGCAATCGGAGCTACCATTGTTACTGAAGATAGTATAATACAAGCACCGGCCATTATACCAGATACCAAGTATACTGTAACATCAATCGCGGTAATTCCCGTGCGATATTTTTTAATTTTTATTTTATACTCATCAATCAGTGTTTTGAGTTTCGTTAAAAATTCTTTGACGGTATCGTAGCGATATTGCGATGACGGAAACATATTATTTTAAAACCTCAAGTGGTTTCTAATTGTTAAAAATTCTAATTTCGATCGGCTACAAATTCCATGTACCATACAAATGATGTCTTATTTAAATTAGGATCAGTGCTTGTTATTGTAAACCGTTTGTATTCACCCACGTCAATAGTCGTTGAAATCACGTTGTTGTATCCATATGAAGTCGATGATGATATATTAAACTGGTTCAGTGCCACTATTGTTATTCGATAAATACCCTTGTTTGACACAGTGGGAGTTATTGTATTCTTTTTAGGTTCCCAATCCAATGATCCAGAGAGAACTGTGTATACCATATTTATGATATTCCTCTCATGAGGAATCTTTATTCTTTCAAGTAGCGGAAGATTGTCTGTTTTAAATTTTGTAATATCCTCGATAGATTTTTTAATATTACTAATGTTATCTCTAATAATATTAAATCCAGCATCATTAATATTTTTAATATTGGATTTAATTTCATCAAAATTGGATTTAATTTCAGCGAGAGATGTAGAGGTTACCGCTGGTGTTCCAAAAAATTTATTGATAATATTTCTACGAAGGGAAGTATACGTTGTTATATGTTTTTCAAGTTCTTCATCTAAATATTTTAATGCATATGTGATTGTAGAAACAAGTACACCTGGTTTGAGTTTTCCATCATTTGAATATAACACTATTGTGTCTTCAACGACGTCATGTCTTCGTATTAAGATATCATCCACTGACACATTACTAGATTTCAATTTGCCCTGTCGATCTTGAAATACAACTATTTCCCCAGGATCTACACTTGACAAATTTAATGTCTCGGCGATTTCATCTTCGATTATTTTGTTTACATTTTCGACAGCGAATTTACTATCGGTTTCTGTTTTTTTTTTACTCTGATAAAGGTCGTCCCCAAATATCAATCATTCTACGAAAACGCTAACGTTTTTCTAAATCATAACGCTATCGTTTTTGCCATTGCCCGCTAGTATATTCATTAACAACAACTTGTGGTGGTTTCCTTGGAAATCTAGATATCTCTGCAAGGACGTTTAATACTTCACGACCGCATATCGGTGGATCATTTAACCGTTGTGTTGGTAGCGTGGAATAAAAAATTGGAGATGATTTTGTTATTGTGGATACATATCGCATAAATTCTTATGGTGGGGCTAAACCATATGAATCAAAATAGACAATTCAACGTGGATCAATTGCATATGCGACCCAATGAGTTCCTTCTCCGCTGCTGTTATCAAGATTGATAATACCCGTTTCATTTTTCATTGGTTTTGACAGTAATTGATCTCTCATGAAAACTCCTCTAAAGTTTTTTTATTGATAACGATTTTACAGTATCAATTAAATCCAAATTGGACATTGATAAAAATCAAAGGGATTTTTCCACTAATAAGCCGTCCCTGGTATTCTTAGGCAAGTGCCCTTGTGCCAATTGTATGGGGTTTCTGGTAGTCTTAGACCCTTTTCCTTTGTTTTACAACCTTTCCCAGTAGCTTTTTTCAGGGCCATTCCTGCAGCAGTACCAACGGCTCCTAACGCTGCCGCCTTCGCAACCGCTGGGGCAGCCGCTGCAATCAATGCTGGAATAGCAGCTAACAGCGGAAATATACCACCTGATTTTATCATACTGGCGATTGCTGCTTTCGAAAAATCAATTTGAACTCCTCGTTTGTTTTTTAGCGCATCATTGAAATGTTTTTTTTTTGACGATCTGTCAATGATAATTTATGTGCACCACCGGACATTTGAGTGGGTTTCAGCGTTATTGTGGTTCCACATTCTTTAGCCGACTTTGATTTCAATTTCTTGACCTGACCATCAGTCAACTGGACATTAACAATACTATATGTCATTCTATTCTACAACGTAATTTACACTTTTAATTGATCATATTGTGAAAATCCTAACTACATGTTTGGAAAATCAAAGATTTTCTACTGGTGCATCAATAAGTCTCATTCGTCCGCCAACTCCTTCTAACAACATTGATTTATCACTGAGAAATGACAGCAACTGCTCTATAATCAGCTATACCAGCAGGGCGTTGTACCCGAGCTTGGAAGTATATATCAACAACAGATTGTCTCATCATGTCAATATGTTCCAATGAAAAGTAATAAATCGGATAGTGTTTTTCAAAATCAATTTGCGATATTTGCAAACCAGTATCAACATTTTGATCACGACCCATATACGACAATATTCTATGATATACACGTGCTACGTCGTTGTTATCATAATTAAGCTGTACAGTCTCTGCTGGCTCTTGTTGTCCGTTTATTCTCAACGAAACTTCACTTACTCCTAATTTATCAAATATGATATGACTATATAATTGACGACACACTCGATTTGCATCCTGTAACGCTATAAAGATATGACGTGGAGCTGAAACACCTTGTTTTGATGCTAAGTACCATGTAAATGTGCCATTTACATTATCCTGCTTCGTATCAGTCGTTGTTGTTAGCCAACTTAGCAATGATTTTCCACCTGTGTCCATAAACGATAGTAATTGTTGCTCTATTGTAACTGCTGGTGTCAAGACGGGCATCCATAGAACCAATTTATTTAAATTGACTTTACCATCATCAACACCATTAGCACGCCAAATTGCATCATTGTCATTCCCCTTTCGCATTAACACGACTGTATGCTTTGCTCCATAGATGACTTTTCTGACATTTCTACAAAATCCGAATATGTGATGTAACGGAATTGCACATGAAAACCGTCGATGCTGTTCTTTCAATGCTCCTTTTCGTGTTGCAAATCCTAGATTGAATTCATCATTGACCCTTTTTAAAATGTCGAATTCAGCGGCTGGTCTAATTTCACGGTCTAGATTATTTGCGAGTTGTTGATCAACTTCTGCAGTATCTACTGCAGTTCGTACTTTAATAAACTGAATATGGTTAGCATGATCAGAAGTATCCTTAGCAAACATCATAGACGGACCAGCCGACCTTGTATAATCATCAGAATATCTCGCAAGTCCGATTATTGTTGTTGCAATATCAACATCTTGTTCTATTGATTCAATTTCTTTTCCATCAATGATATATCTTGCACTGTTAAATAGCGCCATAATGCCATTATTTACAAAACCAACTCGGATATTTTGGTCATTTCCATATGGTGTATCAGCTGCAACATTTGTTACAAGCTCTCCTTCTACTTCAATCAACGCCTCACACGGCAAAAAGTATCTAGTTGTATCTTGAACTTGAAGTTCAACTCTCTCCCCCACCGTTGATTAGGCTCTCTTGCAGGATAGGCATAATACTGATAGTTAATTTTAGAATCATCTTTATTTACCGGTGCTGCCATATCAAACGCTGGATCAGCAATTTTTTTAAATGCCATTTATACTAAAACACTATCGTTTTTCTAAATGTAATAATGCTATCATTTTCTTTTTCGTCTGAAATTTTTACGATTTCCTCCAAGACCGCTTCCCGCTATCATACTTGCAATATTACTACTATCTGGTGAAGTCATTGCTGATGATGCTAGTTTTTGTTCCACTGCGTTATTTATCACTTTACTGACATTTGCAGGCATCATTGTTGTTGAAGGTAGCGGTGTTGAAACCATTTGTGGTGGTTATCGTCCGAATCTAGACTTCACCAATGACGTTATTCTATTCTTTGCGGTAGAAAAGGCCGTTCCTGCAAGATCTCCAACAGCGTTAATTCCCTTATTACGAATAACATCAATGGCTTTCATCGCTAATTGTTTAGCAACTGGTGCTACTTTTGGGGCTATTCTTGTGAATAAACCCGCTATGGTATTTACAAGACCGTCTCCATAGTATGCCCTATAAACAGGCAATCTTGAGTTTACCACATACACGTTTGTTGGTTTATCCTGATTATAGTGTACTATCATCTTATTTGAAATGACTTTGTAATTTCTAAATGCAAGCATTTAGAAATTTCAATCGCTATAATAACCACTAAATTCCCCTGGAATTCCGTCCATTAACTCATCCAAGAGTTCTCGATACGTATGAATATCAAGTATCCCACCTTGGAATAATCGTCTGCAGATATCAAATGCTTCATTAGTTATTTCGACTGAGTTATTTTCAGCTCGCTTACCTCCCATAAGAACTTCAAGTCGTGATATATCATTAATGATATTACTAGGACATATATGAGAATCATGATGAGAACTTCCATAACCCTCTCCTGAAGAATATTCTGATTGAATTTCTGGAGATTGTCGACTTTGACCTCGACCTCGACCTCGACCTCGACCTTGTTGTTGTTCTTTTCGTTGTTGTTGTTGTTCTTTTCGTTGTTGTTGTTGTTCTTTTAGTTCTTTTCGTTGTTTTTTTAGTTTTTGTTGTAAATCATACGTATCAATTCCCAATTTAAAAGATTTGTATTCAAATGTATCCTTATTTAAATTTCCGGGGATTTTTTTAAATTAATTTTATATATCCAATTCACCCAATCCTCTCGTTTTATTATGTTTTTTTATACTCGTCTTTTAAAAAATCCCCCCTGTTATAATAACTTTTTAAAGCAAAGTCACCAAATGTTATATATTCTTCAGGTTTCAGCAATTGAAATTGTTTCATTTTTTCTATACCTTCATTGGTGAATTTCTCGTTAAAAGGAACAATTTGTTTAGCGGAATCACTAGTAAAATCACTAGCACCTTTAACGGGGTTATCATCAATATTAATATTACCCATTTGTTGTATTTCTCGCTGAGTTTGTAACTCACCTGAAAGCTGTTTTATTTCCTCCTGAGTTTTTTCAGTCTCTGTAACAATCTTTCCCAGTACATCAATAATAGGTACTGCTCCCTCTTTAGGGATGTCGCCGTATGTAGCACGTTCTGTTGCAAGTTTCATATCTTTAGTGGCTTTAGTTACAGGGGCAAAAAGTTGTTCGCTCCCAATAGAAAAGTCAGTCTGCGCTTGCTGTCTAAGTTTTAGTTATCTCGCACGTCATCTCGAATTGGTATAAACTTTTTCCGTAATGCTAACCTCTCACGGGCTAGTCTGGTAGTTAATGCTTCTGATGTCATTATTGGAAATGCTAACTTTTTTCAATTGTGGTTTTCAATGCTTGCATTTCCAGACTCATCAATCAAACGTCTTATAGATTTCACTTTCAAAGCAATATCTGACCGAACTTGGTACTGTTCCCCGAGTTTCTTTCTAATTGCTTCAACTATACTAAATAGCCGAATGAATAAATTAATATCATTGTTATACAAAGAAACATTAACTGCTTTTTGGATTCTTTTTATTAGTGAATACATTTTAGGTAGGACATATCTTCCATGTTTAAATTGTATACCAATTTGTTCAAATTCATTCAAAAGTCTGTCTTTTATTTAAAAATTCAGAAAGTACGATTCCTTGATTTCTTAAATTTGATATTTCTGTGATGATAGATGTAATATCTTGAAATTCCATTTATTGAATATTATTAATAATGTATTTTCTTATCTTTAAAATATTTTTATCGAAGATATTCATATTCCCAACATACAAAAAACAAAAACATATACAATGCCTGTCCCTTCCTCATTCGAGTTCCGAGGCAAGGGAGGCATACATTAAAGACTTATACAATACCCTAGCCTCCCAATCGAGTTCAAGGGCGGGTTATATGGGCATTAGACGTGAAATCCAAGCGATTTCTTTACAAACATTGAACATATAACATGAAGCCTCATTTGGAAACCTCTTTTGCGCCAAACGACGTCAAAGAGGCCCAGAGGGGGCACAGCACTTTCTTGGAACTCATTGATTGGCTTCGCATTAAATAAGCCCAAGGGCCACAAACATAGATCTCCCAATTGGAAGCTCTAACGTAATAAATGCTATATTAGATCTTCCAGAAGATATGTTGTGGGGGGACAATACGTTACATGTACTTAATTAAATTAATAAATGGGGTATTTACAATGAATGAATATTTACAATGAATGAATGAATGAAGGTATTTACAATGAATGAATATTTACAATGAATGAATGAAGGTATTTACATTGAATGAATATTTACAATGAATGAATATTTACAATGAATGAATGAAGGTATTGTAATATTTACAATGAATGAATATTTACAATGAATGAATGAAGGTTCGTACTAACCATTAAATACGTACATGAGATTACACATCATTAATTCAATCTAATTTCACATGTTTTCTACGTTTATCTCGCACGAATTTACATATCGGGAACACTGTTCTATCAATATCGAAAGTAGGATAGTCACGTGACGATCAGTAATAATGAGGGGAAATACGAAAAAAAAAAATATATTTCATTAATAGTAATTATTGAGAGTCATTTCATGCGTATGAAAACTTTATTCTATGTCCATTTTTCCGTTTTGTACTGAAGGAATACATATTCCAAAATATTTTCCCGCAGCATTAATTGATTGAAAAATTCTTTTTTCATTCGTCGCTGTATCAAATGACTGTACTGGTTTCTTTACAACTGACTTACAAGTCCCTGTCTTTCCTCTTTTTGTATTCTCTCTTTGAGAAATGCAATTGTAAATTGGAAATCGCGTTGTTTAAAGGATTGGAGTCAATATGATCAATAACATTACCATCTTTAATCAATCCATTAAATGCTTCATAGACAATTCTGTGAACGTAATAGTGCTTTCTTCCAGCAGTAAATTGCAAGTATCCTTGACTATTAACAAAACCAATTGACTTTTTCAGTCTGCGGTTTCTAAAGTCACCATCAGCAGATATTTCATAATTAACGAGTATTGGATGTGGTCTGAATTCTTGATCCATTTATATATAATAATACTATTTGTCTAATTCATCATTTGCTTTATTTATAAATTTATTAATGTAGTCTTGAGGGTTTTTTATGATTTTGCATTTGACAGAGTCATGGTTAGGGTCAACGATAGCGTTTTTTTATTCGTTTATCATAATAACGTTTCAATTCTCTAAACTGCTTACCCCCACAATTAATACATAATTGTGATTTTCCACTCACACCCACCCCACAATTTATGCATGGGGACGGGCCTGTCGAATTATTTCTGACACTCTGTAAGTGATATCCACAGAATTCACCTCTACACGATTTATTGCATGCTGTTACTGATCCAATCATAAGCCATTTGCAGTTATTCATTATATATAAACAAAATTTTCTATTTAAATGTTTGCTTTATTTATATGAATGAAGAATTCAAGAGATTATCGGCAATCAAGCCTTTTAAAAATATTAAATTCAATCTTGATAGAACCCTCGAAGACGTACCAAAAGAGAGAATAAATAATGAAGTCTGATTAGAAAAATACGAGATTGTGTTAATGAGTTTAAACAGGACGGTGCATCACACACCTGGTCAACATTTAAAATCGATGGTGTTGTTGATGCTAGAAAGAATGATGAAACAGCATCTATGATACTATCACAACTTGGCAATAAAAGGTATTTTCTCAGAGTGAAATTCATTATCAATTTAGAATCAGGCGACTGGGTCATAGGAGACAAGTTTGAACCAATTCTCAAAGATAGGACAACAGTCATTGTTAGCCGTGATTCCAGACCAGGGCTGTTAACTGGAATTGATAAACCATACTATGAAAAAGCGATTTCTGAAACAGACATTGTTTATGCGATGTATCCGTTAAATAAGAAACCTGACATTAGAAAACTGGCACCAATGAAACAGTCAACGTCAGTGGAAAAACTACTCAATTGTGTGGCACAGAGTGTCATAGAACACTTTACAAATGCACTCCGTGGGAATAAATTAACGGATCTAAGACGTAAAAAAATAGATCAATGGGAGCTAACAGTGAAAGAGAACGGAGCAACTATTTCCGATATAGCTAGATTGGAAAAGTCGTTGAGATTTCCGATAACCGTTTCAACGATAACCGGCGAAGTATTATACGAATCGAAATACAATAAAAACGGAGCTCCACTCAAAATTATTGATCTTAACAAACACGCATGGACATCCGCGGTTACAATATTCCCGCGAGACAGAACAGTGAAGTATATCCCAGGAGAATTCACCAAGGATGGCATTCTCACTGAAGAAAGATTATTCGATGCTATTGCTAGTTTGTGTAAAAACGACCCTGTATCAGTATGGCTACTTCATAGTTTTGAAGATGAAGAATGTCAATTCAATCAATTTGTGAGAACTAATGGTGAATTATATCGTACTGAAAGTCTACATAATAGGATAAAAAATCTAGCAATAAGTCTCTTTGAAAACGCTAGCGTTTTTAATGGAAAATCCGACGATTACGAACAGCTACTTACAAATTGTTTTACAATTCCATCGGTTGCAGCTCATTTTGCAAGAAAGAAAAATAATTGGAAACCAATACGAAAAGAGTTTTTACAGGATGTTCAATCCAGCTGTTTGGAATATTATCATGGCGGTCTATGGAACGTTAAGTACAAACGTGAATGTATGATATCAGTTGATATCGTTGCCTGTTATCCAGGAAGTTTTCTAGGATATGGATTCGCTGGTGAGTATTTTAAACGGTTTGGACATCCCACACATGAAATGACTCGCGTTGCTATTAATGGACCACTGCCTGATTTACCGGTTATGCTCGCGTAGTATCATTTAAATTCGCTGAAGGACTTCATCCGAGTTGTTATGTTTGGATTGGTAGACACATGGCTGAAAAGATGTGGTTACCAATAGTGATTATTGTGATATATAATTGATTGTAAAATGTTAGTTTCTTTGATTGTCAGCGAAGCGATTATCTCATATCAAAAACAAACCAATGTCTGGTTACCAGAACCAGAATGTCTTGATAGTATAATCGATAAGTCTAGAAAACATATTGTTGCTGACGAGGAGTACATCATTGAATGGTCAAAAAAAATATTTAATCAACGAAATAGTGAAGCAAAGGATCTCGGCCGAAGAATAATCGGTAAATTTACACAAGGTGGAAAAAAAATTCAACTTTAAAAGACAATCCTCACGATTGATTATAGATGATGCCGAATACGACTTCGTTATTAAAGATGCAGTAGGGAAAAATAGATACGCAAATTGTAAAACAGCCTTCTTGTCCAATAAAACAAAGTCAGGTAGAATTGTTACTTACAGTGATGGAGAAAGCTCTGCATATCTACATTTGAGGGCTTCTATGCTGGGTTATGCATCTATCAATTTATTTGCAATGCTAAATAGATTTCCTAGTATAGCAGTTAGAGTTGCAATTGATTCAATGTATGTCGATAAAAAATATATCAAAGAGGTAACTAAATTTACTAATAGCGAAGAGACTTGGGGAACATGGCGAATTAAACGTGAAATACAATGCGATTATTCTGAATCAGCAGACGTTGAGATTAAAAGCAGTTACCTGAAGAACGATAATTCTATCAGTGAAAAATCCGAAGGATTTTCTATGTCTAAAGCACCACCGCTATCAGATCCAATTTGAAGATATAAAACAGTTTTTTTAAACGGTTGTGGTGGATCTGGAAAGACAACACGTGTGATAGAATTATATCGAGAGAGAACGTCCATGATTGTACTCACACCAACCCATAGACTAGCGAGAGAGATAAAACAACGAAATGTTGAAGCTTGCACGTATCATAGTTTTTTTCGATACAAGGGCGATACTTGGACTCCTGAGCGAATGGGTGAGAAATTTATTCCAGCGGTTATTATTTGGGATGAAGCATGTACTGTTTCAGAAGATGTATTAAAAATGTTTCTTGATTGGTTATTGCAAAATAATACAAAAGTTATATTGTGCGGCGATCATGGTCAACCACCACCATTTATTGGCAGAAGTCCGCATAATTGGTTAAAAGGATTTGTTGATTATTACGAAGAAATTGACACTGACTAGAGAGCACTCTATGAACAATTGCGTGAGTTTAAAAAACTAATTAGATTACAACCCGATAGAATTCAATGTGAAGTAGTGCGTGAAATAATTTCTGAAACGCCTATGAATGATTTTTGGGAAACATGGAGACCAGATGATTTTGTAGTAGCAAGTAGAAAGATAATCAGAAACGCACTTCAGAAAAAGTTGTTTGAGCTACACAAGAAAAAATTCAAACGTTTCCAGTACCCTTGTGTTATCGACCATTGGATACACGAAAGCAGAATATTGAAGTTGAAATTCCAGGCCAGACGGAGAAACAGATTCTAGTGTTAAATGTTATAGTGCTAGTTGATATCAAAGCTGTAGAAGATGCATTATGCGCTGATAAATCACCATGGACGCTTGGTTCTGTAACAACAATACACTCGTCACAAGGATTGACCATCACGGATACAACTGTTTGAATTGTTGATAATCGCATTGAATGGTCAAATTTAGTCTATCTCGCAGTGTCCAGAGTACGACGAATAAATCAACTACGAAGGATTGTTTTCGATGATGATTTTAATGCAAACGATGATAGCACTGATATTAGCATCATTAATAAAAAAAACTCTCTGGTTACAAACAGCAGGACAAAAAAAACAACGAGAATTTGATATTGATGCTGAAGTAATAATCGCATTAAAAGAGCAACAGAATAATCACTGCGCCAGTTGCAATTGTATAATGCAATGGCAGTATTCGGATAAAGACCCTCGACAATTCACCGTAGACAGAAAAAATAACAGTCTTGGTCATGTCAGAAACAATGTGATGTTGACCTGTCTTGAGTGTAATAGACGTAACGGAGCTAGTTAAGACCAAATGGCGGTAATTTAGTATCGTCCGGAATGACTTGTAGTTGTTCGCGTGTAAAACCACGCGGAGGTGCAGTTGAATCCAATCTATAGATTGGAGGTATACCAGTTGATCGCGTTTTAGTTAAAATTTTATGCGTAGTAACACTCCATATAGGATCAGTAGCTCTTCTTTTACCACCTTCAAGTTCTCCTGGTTCGTATAAATATCTCACAGTAACATCACTGAGAAGTGGCTGAGTGCTAACCCGCTGTAGTTCTTCTGGTATATATTTTTTTATTGCAATATTTGGTTTCATATTAATAGTTCGAGTAATCTCGTTATTTATCGCTGCAACTACACTCGGTAACCTTTGGACCCATTCACGAGATCGTTTTTCTTGGATGAATTCTTTTGCATATTGATATCCAAATAACCGTTCTGCAAGAGTTCGATTAAATCGTTCTACAATTGCCTGATCACGATGTAACGCAGTATGTCCCGTCGTATTGTAACATTACGAGTTTTCATTGTTGTTAGAACAGCACCTTGAAACTCTTTGCCAGGATCAACTTGTAAGAGATTTGGCCATCTTAGAGGACCTCCTCGATAAATCCTTTCAAATGCAGAAACGACTTCAGAAGCTGACTTTTTTTCAATGGTTCTGCTTGTTTAAATCGACTCGCAATAACAACTACATTTAGCGCGTATTTGTAACCATGGTCATGTGGTAAAAACAATAAATGAGCCTGATGAACTTCATTGGGAACGGTAACATCAAAATGAGAATAATTAATTTGTTTAGGCGGTGGTAGGTAAATTTGCCATATAGCTTGTTTGGATAACCAATCTTCCGCAATGGACTTTTTCACTTTTGCAGCGTTAGCGAGTTTACTGATTGCTGCTTTACCCCTCCAGTATCCTTTCGGAGAATAATAAATAGATTCCATACTATAAAAACACTAGTGTTTTTAATTACCAGCACCTAACACCAATTTGCCTTTCATAGCTGATTTGACCAACCATGAAGCCATTTTTTCTTTGAAGGATTTATCGGGAATAGCATTTAACGCATGAATTAATTTTACATCCGCGAGATGTCTTTGTTGCAAATTATTACTTTTATATGCAACATCATGAGCATGACATGCCTTATCAATAGCATTTATCGGATACTCACCAGGCCGGGGCTGATTTTGATCATCAAATCTGATATCTAATCTCGTTCCGGGAACACAGTAACTATATCCTGGAAGGTGTTTTTCTCCGGGGTACTTTGCCCATGGGTTCCGGGCAGTTTTCCAAGTTTTGCGGCAATATCACCTCCGAGTTGCTTTTTTTTAAAAAATCTAAATTTTTTTGTACCACATGTTACACATTTACCAGTAAGCGCTAGTCTATTGTTTTTAGTTGTAATGGTTGTTTGATCGGTTGTATCAGTACGCTGTTTACATTTAACACAATATAAATCCATAATTTATATATAGCGTTATGAATATAATTGATTTTTCAGCGACTTAAAGAAGAAAACCGGTGAAACACCACGCATCGCTTCCGAATTCTGTCCGTGCTATTATAATCGGACCATCCGGATCGGGTAAAACACAATTGCTGATTAATTTGATAATGCGATTTATGAAGTGGGATAAATTATATTGAGTTGCCCCATCCGTAGATGATCAACGGTGCTACGAAGTGCTAAAAGATTATAATGAAAATGCATCAGAAATTAAAGGTGAAAGTGTAATTGACTTTATTACTGATATTAATGATGCACCATCAGTAGATGACCTCGATGGAGACATAAACAATCTTGTAGTGTACGATGATGTAATGTTAGATAATCAAAAGAACTCTGCTAGAATATTTTCCCGAGGTAGACATAAAAACACTGATGTTATATATGTCACTCAACGATACACTCAGATCAAAAGTGATTCGCGATAACTGTAATATTCTTGCTGTATTCTATGGCGTTGATACACATACGCTACGAAATATTTGGCAGACATGGTGTTCCGATATGGACTTCAATGGATTTAAAAATTACTTTAGTCATGCTCAGTCAGTCCCATATGGATTTATAACAATAAATTTACACGACCCTCGGTCACGATATCGTATTGGACTTGATAAAATATTTGGTTAAATAATTTGTATTAATCAGCAGCAGGGAGGGAAAGATGACCAAATATTTGCGACGTAGATGATAGCAATTGGCAGCAATTTTGAGGGTGGTTATGACAACATATTTACGACAAAATCGCTAAGGCTCCATTTTACAAATGGGGTCTTTATTCTTTTTTAGGTTAAAATATGAGATTTCGTAGGCAGGCTCCATTTGGCATTCAGAGGAATTAATCTTTTTTGTCGCAAAATTTTGTAGGGTTCGCCCCCCCCCTGCTGCTACAGTTGAATGTTAATAATGAAGTTGTAACTTATTATTTACATCTACGCGAGCAATAATAAAAATTATACAACATCAGATATAATGAAACAAAGAAAAAAAATTATCGAAGAAAAATAGAAGGTGGATTTTTTGGAAATATATTCACTAAAGTTATCGAAAATGTTCCGGTTATAGCGCGTAAAGTTGCACCAATTGCTATTGACGCAGGTAAAGCTTTTTCAACTGGGGCTGCATCTGCCGCTGGGACTGCGGTTGGGCAAAAAATAGCTGATAAAATAAAAGGAGATCCACCGACTGCATCTGAAATAAAACAAGCTATCTCAGAAATCGCTCCAACAAAAGACACTCAACGAGCTATGGTAACAAGAAAAAAAAAACTATTATCACCAAAGGGCGAGCAGATCATACAAAAATTAATACCTGAAGTAACAGTGCCGCAATAAAATTTTATATAATCTAATAAATAAAATGTCTGTTAAAAATTATCTCGAGTTAACAGAAACTCATTACATCGGCAACGATGTGACAGAATTTGAGTATGTTGAGTATCTCGATGAGAATTCTAACGAACCAAATAAAGCTGGTATTAGAATCTTTAACACCAGAGACGAAGACTTATTTCTACTGCCACATAAGGCTTTGTTAAAAGTACGTGGTCAGATTATAACAGTAGCCAATCCACCTGCTGTAATTGCAGTAGGAGCAGAAATAGCTCTTATAAATAACGGCTTGAGTTTATTGAAAAGTGCTAGATATCAACTGGCCAATCAAACTATAGAAGATATTTCAGGTCATCTACATGTTGCAAGTACAATTCTAAATATTATTTCGTTTTCCGACGATTACTCGAGATGAGCAGCAACCAACATGATGTTGTTTAAAGATACTGGACGGGATATAGCTGAATAAACGGAATTTTTAAAGAGAGTCGCTATAGTACATGGAGCTGATGCTGATGCAAATGCTGTAATTGTGAGAAATTTTCTCATTGCTAATGCTGCTGCTCTAGATATTCACGCACCTGCTTCAGATGCTAATGCAAACGCTACAAAAGTTTCTTTTATAGCAGCTTTTAATAATCTAAATATAACACCACCAGCTGCAGATGCAAACGTTACTGCAATGTTAAATTTGCTTCTTAACACACTTGACGTGAGAAATCCACGTTATAACGAAGATTTTGCTAGGCGAAGAAAACTTTCAACAGGACCACGTCAAATTACAATGATGCTTCCACTAAGTATGATTTTCGGTTTTTGTCGCGATCATGATAAAGTATTTCGCGGTGTAAAACATACTCTTATTTTAGATAGAGCAGAGCAAAACGATTGCTTGTTTAGATCTGAAGGGGCTGGTGTACAGTTTATCATAAACAAACTTGCTCTCTGGATGCCACGTATAACACCATCGATCACTAAAATGTCAGAACTAAATAACACGCTTTAGAAGCATACAAACAGAATTTATTTTAAGCAGCATAAAATATATCAAACAGCAGTTCCAAATACTACTGACTACACGTGGAGGGTCACAACAACATCAAGCGAACAACTGCCGAGACAAATATTTGTCGTATTTCAACAACACGCCCGACGAGGAAACCAGCAACAAAATAATGCAATATTTGACCACGCTGATGTCAGACGAATATACGCTAGACTAAATTCGAAGCAATATCCAGAACGAGCTATAGCATGTAATTTTGCTGATGACTCTAATAAAAATATTACTCGACCGTACATGTACCTGCTTGACGCAATTCAAAAATATCAGGATGTTGAAGATGGATCTCAGATATCAGCAGAGGAATTTCGTACACTTTATCCTATATTTCATTTTGATGTTAGTAAACATAGCGAGCGAGCTGTAGACAGCACAGCGGATATTGAAATTACCTGGACACTTGGAGCGGTTACAATAGCGACGTTGTACGTATACGCATTAGTGATTAGTGATAGATTTATCACAATAGATTCTGTTGGAGGTACAATGACAGTTCAAGTTTAATCTAAATTTGTTATATAAAATGACAAAATATATTGTAAAAGAAGTATATTTGACTGATGGTCAAGTTAAAAAATTAGTAGCTGCTCTTGCAAAGCGTGAAGAGGTATCAATAAAAATCAACCCTAATATTTCTGATGGTG
Source organism: Potamilus streckersoni (assembly GCA_016746295.1). Classification (NCBI taxonomy): domain Eukaryota; kingdom Metazoa; phylum Mollusca; class Bivalvia; order Unionida; family Unionidae; genus Potamilus; species Potamilus streckersoni. The sequence continues at coordinate 281,472 of JAEAOA010001707.1, forward strand.
TTTTAACAAAATTAATGCTGACAAAAAATCAAGTAAACAAGTCTAATCGTAAAAAAGCTTTATTTTAAATTTGAGTGCTGCACAGATAACAGCGCTGGCAAACGACATTGTTATCAAAGGTGGTTTTCTTGGTCCAGCATTATCAGTATTAGCTAGTACAATCTTACCTAAAGTTTTGCTGGTGTTGGGTACATTAGGACTAGAAGAAGCGACGGGAGCAATATCTGGCGCAACGAAGAAAGCTGTTGAGGGTAATGGTATCATTCGCGAAAGTGGAATAAAAAAATTGTAAATTTTATGTAAATGATATATTATAATGCCACAATGGAAAAAAAATCACCAACAACATAATCGCCAAAAGAAAGAAAACAACAAAACGCAACAGGTAAAACAAGCAGGAATTATTCCTTTCGCTCCACTTTTGGCGGGACTAGCGGGAAGTCTGCTGCCAAATCTTTTAGGAATCGGACTTGGCCTAACATTACCAGGAACACGACCACCCCGTTAATTAACTATGATATAATTAATAAGTTAAAAGCAGTTCCTGGATTTCACGGAGTTTATTCTAAATACGAACCCACAGTAATAAAATCGTCGTCAGCTGTAAGTTCGTGTGTGACAAATTTGCAAGATTTCAATGACGGATCCGGTACGCATTGGGTAGCAGTTTATAATAATAATTATTTCGACTCGTTTGGACTTCCTCCAAGCGATGTAATAAAAAGTATATGAACAAAAGATATAAAAAGTTATATTATTCATCAAATCAACTCCAACCTGTTGGAACGTCTGCTTGCGGATATTATTGTATAATGTTTATCCGACAGATGAACAGAAATCTCAATTTTTTAAAATTTATTTTACATTTTGACAAGCAACCTTCTCACGCTAATGATGAGATTGCAATTAATTTTATCTAAACTTGCAAGTATAATAATGTCAACATATTGTCTCAAGTGTCGAACTAAAACAAAAAATATTAATGAAACAACAGACAAAAACAAAAAACAACAGGATGATGTTAAAAAGTATTTGTGCAATCTGTGGAAAAAGAAAAATTATGTTTTTAAAGAAAACGTCCCCAGCGACAGTGTCGCTAGGCGCTGGTTATCCTAATTTTGTCAGGGAGGTTATTTTAGTAGACGACTAAAAATATAGAATGATATGCAACTATGATTCTGACAGAGATTTGTGTCTTGAGCAAAATAAATTTGTCGCATACTGTCAATGTTTTAACAACAGAGAAATAATAGGTACAGGTATAGATATACACAACATTATTGGTAAATTACCAAAACCAAAAGGCGGTTGGACTTTGCCAGGTCATCGGTATACAGGACCTTACAATCCGCTAGATCAACAACTAGATGAAAACGATAATCCATTGCCAGGACAAGAGCCTTACAATCAAGTGGATGCAATAGCGATGCGTCATGATATCTGTTATCGTGATCATGAAAACTCGAAAGCAGATTGTGATAATGTAATGTTAGACGAATTAGATGATATGGAGCCAGCAAACATGAGAGAACGTTTTGATAGAAGATTTGTTCAGGGAATGATTGGAGCAAAATATAAACTCGGACTCGGAAAAAAGATTTATACGATGATCTTGCAATCGAACTACATAGACCTAAAAAAAGTTTCCGAGACGTAAAGTTGTCACTAATGCCGTAGTTGATATCTGGGCAATATATTTGGTGGATATATCCAATCTGGCTCAGTTTAACGTTGGCGCTGATGGTGCTCCAAAAAGGTATTTGTTTAATTTTATAGATGTTTTTAGCAAATACTCTTTCAGTGTACCTGTTTCAGATAAGACAGGAACTTCAATGACTGATGCGCTAAAACAAATAATAACGAGTACAGAAAGAAAACAGAATAAAATCTGGACTGATTACGGAGCAGAGGTTTTTAACAAAAGTTTGAGCATTTTCTAGAACAAAATAATATTAAAAAATACGTTACAGGGAACGAGAGTAAAAGCGTTGGTGTCGAGAGATTTAATCGCACGTTAAACGAAAAAATACACAAACATATGACAGCTAAAACATCAACAGGTACATCGATGACCTTTCTCAAATCGTGGACAAGTATAATAACACGAAACATCGAACCATCAAAATGTCACCCAATAATGCTATTAAAAACCCGATATTAGCAAATGAAAACATGTACCGCAGACATAAATTTAAGGTTGGTGATAAAGTTAGAATTTCTTAAATAAAAAATGTATTTGCAAAAGAATTTACTCCAAACTGGAGCTAAGAAGTATTTGTTGTTGATAACGTACTTTTAACAATACCTGTAACGTACGCGTTAAAAGATCTGGCAGGGGAACCTATCATAGGTAGTTTTTACGAACAAGAACTACAGAAAACTGAACAAGATGTTTTCGTTATCGAAAAAGTGATTAGGAAAAAGGAGATAAAAGTTTAGTCAAATGGCGTGGGTATAGCGATAAATTTAACAGTCGGATTCCAACCAAGCAGATTATGATATAATGCTATTATAAATTAATTCATACTTTCGTTTGACAGATTTACATTTTACTGGTTTACATAACGATATTAGTTACTGCTTGCGATCGTCAGAGATCGTCATTAGATTAAAAGTTTTAACAAATATGAATTTCACTGGATCACGGCTGATCGCTTTCTATCGGAGACAGAAAAAAGATACCTGACGATGTTTCATATTTCGTTGAATTTGATCTCCATTATCCAACTTGGCTACACAAATTGCATAACGATTACCCTTTCTGCGCGGAATCGATGGTTATAGATTATAGTTTGTTATCAAAAGAACAACAAGTGTTAGCATCACTAAGACAACATTCCATGGTCAAAAAACTAGTACCAAATTTGCTTAATAAACGTCATTATGTTTTGCATTACAAAGTTTTAAAACAAGCAGTCGATGCTGGTCTTGTGTTGAGAAAGTTCATCGTGTACTAAAATTTAATCAGTCGCCGTGGATGAGAGGTTACATTAACTCGAACACTACAAGAAGAGCTGTAACAAAAACTGATTTTGAGAAAAACTTCTTTAAACTGATGAACAATTCCGTTTTTGTAAGACGATGGAGAATATTAGGAAACGCGTAAATATCGAACTAGTTAATGATATCAGTCGTAGAAACAAACTTGTGTCAGACGATGATTTTGTGAGCATGAAAATTTTTAATGAGAATCTTGTGGCAATACAAAGAAGAAAAATAAATCTAAAACTAAACAAACCGATCTACGTTGGAGCTGCAGTGTTGGATTTATCAAAGTGGCTGATGTACGATTTTTATTATAATTTTGTTAAAAAATCAATGGCCGGCCAGTAGATTATTGTTTACTGATACTGATTCACTCGTGTATGAAATCGAATGCGAGGACATCTATCAGGATATATTTGATAACAGATATCTGTTTGATCTTTCTGATTACCCACGTGACAGTAAATTTCATGACGATACAAATAAAAAGGTGATTGGTAAGTTCAAAGATGAAATGAACTCGAGCGCTATCAAATACTTTATCGGATTACGTAGTAAAATGTATGCCGTATTATTAGACAATAATAAAATAACGAAAAAAGCAAAAGGTCTGCCTCGTGATTTTGTTAAAAAGTTTATAAAATTTGATGACTACAAGTATGCGCTTGATGGCGGTGTTAGTTTTATGAGAGCTATGGCAATTCGAGCAAAACGTCATAAGCTTGAAACAGATGTCATTATCAAACGCGGATTGAGTAATTTTGATGATAAGCGTTATTGCGAAAATGGAGTAGATACACTTGCATTAGGGTATTGTCATGATGATAGATCTATACTTGACATTATCTTTTCCAACTGAAATTTTATCTAAACTTAAGAAATAATGTTTGAAAATTTAACAGTAACAAATAGCTGCAGTAGCAAGATTAAATATCTAATGATGGATGGTAAACCATTGACAGTTGAAATTAATAATGAAACATCAGGTATATATTTTAGTGGAACAGGTGACAAGCTAAAACTTTCGCTCATCAGATCTGATGACAGCGAGTATTTTAATTATCTCGAACAATTGTATCAAAGGTTACTAGCGGAATTTAAAAACTTTCATAGTCCGATTAGCCAAAAAAATATACTAAACTTACAATTGATCTCTATCGGTCAAAGGTATATTTTATCGACAAAAAAATATCCTCTTAACAAGCCACAAATAAAAGATTTGTTGGAATCTCGTCGTTGTGTGAGTGGTAAAGTAAATTTTAGTCTCTATCATCGTGATAATGAAGTATTTTTAATGTCAACAGTTGAAACATTAATCATTGGTGATGAAATATAAATAATATCACTTACCTGATTCTCCTGTTGTATCCTCTCTCTTGAAAATCCGTCCCAGCAATGACTATGAGAGAATTGAACGGCTTTATATACCAGTGATTTGGAATGTTCTCGAGAATCACGTGATTGAGTCTGACACATCATTTTACCTATCTCTCCCATGAAAGTTCAGCGACCGCAATGACTACTACCTTATATGGTAAGGATTTGGAAGATTGAGTCTGACAAAGGTATTTTACCTATCTTCTAGTAAATTCTGGAAGATCACGTGATCTCTGTATGACTTATACAACATTACTAAAACATTTTACTTGGCTCGGTCTCCATCCGTTACATAATTTATTTCTTCGCGCAATTATTGATTACGTTACCTAGGTATTTTGCAAGAGGTGTTCTATAGTTTGGATCTTAGCGTGATTATTGATTAAATTACCTAGTTATTTTGTATAGTTATAGACTTTAGATTTTGTGTAGGGTTTGGGTTTTTAAGGTCTCTCATAGGGGTAATTTATATTTGTTTGAAGGATTAGAGGGTGTGACAAAAGGATATTTGGGCTCACATCCTCCTTTTCCTTAAAAATAAATACATCTGCCACTTGACCAGTTTTTTGTGTATTTAAATACTTTTTGACTTTGGATTTTGTGTAGGGGTTGGGTTTTTAAGACTTGACTATGCTCTATACGATGATATTGATTAGGTAGCAGATGTTATCAAGTAAGGTATACATGTTCTAGCTTGGCTGGTTCTATAGATGATATTGATTAGATAACTGATGTTACCAAGTAAGGTATACATGTTATGAGCTAGGATCTGTTCTACAATTGTATGTATATATCATTGGGGTGAGAGTTTAGGACAAAGAGAAGTGGTAATTTTGTATTTGTTTGGAGGTCTGGAGGGTGTGGGATAGGGGTCGTTGAGATGAAATCGGCCTTTTCCTTTACTACTGTTGTTTGTTTTACACTATGGCAGAGATAATGTCTAATATCCCCTAATGTATTCGGCGTGATTATTAGGGATCGTCAAAATAAAGAATAAAAAAACAACTAATATATAGGTATCAAAATATGGTAATGAGGACACTTAGTCGTGCTAATCAATGAGACTAGACAGGAAAATCACTCATTTTACCATGACATAATGCATATATATATATATATATATATATATATATATATATATATATATATATATATATATATATATATATATATATATATATATATATATATATAACTACTACAACATAGCAATATACAAGTTTAAGAGAGCAATTTTATATGTGTATTTTGCTTCGTATCAAACTTTGAATTTTTTTTTCTATTTGCAACAACAGGAAAAGGTATCCAAGATAATATTAAATATTACATGACTATATTCTCTATATTATTTTTCAAACGGATGATGTTAAGGTAGATAGAAAAAGCATTTCATTTTAATTTATTCTAAAGCATGTCAAGATCTCGTTGTGTATACTGTTGGACAGATCAGTAGCATTTTACTTTCCTTCTTTTTACTTTAAAAGTATGAAGAAATAGTACAATATGTTGGGGGGTGTGTTTACTTTTCTGTGTACTTCCTTTCAGGTATTTAGATTTATATTTCATTTTTACCTGTTAGATTTCCTCTATACGTCCATCTTAGTGGTAGTAAATATTGATATATACACATACCTTGTACCTTTTATAAATGTAATGACTTTATTATTAAAATATAGTACCTTATGCTGATCTATTTTGCTTTTTTTCTAATAAATGAAACTATGTGTATAATATGGTTTACAAAGTTATCTTTATCAGGGTACGATTTAGGCACTGAATGCAGTAATAGTGCTAGTTAATGTACCGAAAAGCTAAGAACATAAATTGCAAGAGGAATAAAAAATAAAAAATAAAAATAAAATGTTGAACTCCATCTATCTCAGATTTATTTTCTGCAACAATTTTAGTTTGTATTGTTAATACATTATATATATATATATATATATATATATATATATATATATATATATATATATATATATATATATATATATATATATATATATATATATATATATATAATGTATTGAAATCATGTCACACTTGAACGCATGCTATGTGTATTGAAAAAATATGTTACACTTCAACACGTGCTGGAAGCATTAAAATCATATGTTACACTTCAACACATGCTGAATGTATTAAAATCATATGTTACACTTCAACACATGCTGAATATATTGAAATCATGTCACACTTCAACACATGCTGGATGTATTAAAATCATATGCTACACTTCAACACATATTGAATGTATTGAAATCATATGTTACACTTCAACTCATTGCTGAATGTATTGAAATCATATGTTGAAATTCAAAACATGCTGAATGTATTAAAATCATGTGTTACACTTCAACACATGCTGAATGTATTGAAATCATATGTTACACTTCAAAACATGCTGAATGTATTAAAATCATGTGTTACACTTCAAAACATGCTGAATGTATTGAAATCATATGTTACACTTCAAAACATGCTGAATGTATTAAAATCATATGTTACACTTCAACACATGCTGAATGTATTGAAATCATATGTTACACTTCAAAACATGCTGAATGTGTTGAAATCATGTCACACTTCAACACATGCTGAATATATTGAAATCATATGTTACACTTCAACACATGCTGAATGTATTTAAATCATATGTTACACTTCAAAACATGCTGAATGTATTAAAATCATATGTTACACTTCAACACATGCTGAATGTATTGAAATCATATGTTACACTTCAAAACATGCTGAATGTGTTGAAATCATGTCACACTTCAACACATGCTGAATATATTGAAATCATATGTTACACTTCAACACATGCAGAATGTATTAAAATCATATGTTACACTTCAACACATACTGTAGTGGGGCCCCGAGTGGCCGAGTGGTCTAAAGCGCTGTCCGTTACGGATCACTGCCATCTCACCTCTATCTGCGTGGGTTCGAGTCTAAGATTCGGCGAATGTGGATATGTGAGAGAGCTTGCCAGTAGCTTCTCGTGGGTCGGTGGTTCTTTCCGGTGATTTCCCGGTTTCTTCCTCCACCATTAATACTGGCCGCCATGTATAGCCTTTCCTGTGCTGAAAAATGGCGTTAAACCCCACAACAACAAAATCAACACATACTGAATGTATTAAAATCATATGTTACACTTCAACACATGCTGAATGTATTGAAATCATATGTTACACTTCAACACATCCTGAAAGTATTGAGATATGTATGTTGCCCTTCGCACGTGCCGAATATATTAAAAATTGTCTTTTACCCCTTAATACATGCTGAATTAATTGAAAATCGTATATTATACTGCAACACATCCAGAATGTATGGAGATATGAATCGACCATTGTCTTTTACCCCTAAACACGTTCTGTGTTAAATGAAAATCATATATTACACTTCAACACATCAAGAATTTATTGAGACACGTATCAAAAGTTGTATTTTACCTCTTTAAACGTGCTGCAGTCATTGAAAATCGTATATTACACTTCAACCGATCCAGAATGTATTGAGATTCGTATTGATAATTGTATTTTACCCTCAACACATGCTGAATTAATTGAAAATGGTATATTACACTTAAACACATCCAGAATGTAATGAGATACGCATCCATAATTGTATTTTACCCCTCAACACATGCTGAATAAATTGAAAATAGTATATTACACTTAAACACATCCAGAATGTATTGAAAACCATATATTATTCTTGACACGTGTTAAATATATTCAAAAACGTATACACTTCAACAAGTGCTGAATGTACCTAAAATCCAAATTTACCGTTCAACATGAGCTGAATGTAGTAGAAATCGTATTTAGCATCGACAATAAACAGCTGATTCAAAGTCAGTCATTGCGTCAGAAAGTTTCTTTTTGTTCTTTGTGAATCTTGAGACACAGTCCAAGTGGTTGGTGGTAAACGCATTACCGCCGCCCTGTCATTGTTACTTTAAGGATGTAGATTCCATGTACATTGAAATCAATAGGTTGATGCTTCAGAGCATATGTGTGTATGTGTGTGTATGTGTGTGTGTGTGTGTGTGTGTAATTTATCTGAAAAAATAGATGAAGGGGTACCATTAATTCTGTTTCCAAAATTTTCTGTTTTAGATATGGCTCTCGTAATTGTAAATTCGCTCACTTTGATATTCTACTTCACGTTTGCCCTTATTTTGAAAGATTTATCATGGAAAACTTTTGTGCAGTGTATCACTGTTACATTTATAGAATGTTTATTTCAGCACTATATATTAATTATTGTGTTGAGGTGGCGATAAATGCAACCAGATACAAACGTTTTTTCATATTAACTGTTGACATCATCTCTGGAAGTTTTAAATTCGGTTGTTATTGCTATATTGAGTTTTAATTTTGATTCGCATCATAAAGCCAATATTGGGCTCGTAAATAGTAGTAATATTGTATATTATATGTATCATAAAATACTTACGAAAAGGTAGATAATTGCTGACACATTAATAATATAGGATATATTTCCTGAGCAAAATCGATAACACTTTAGATAAAAGTATATGCCAGCTGACACGGTAAAATTAATAGTTATTTCCCTATTGAATCGATATTTCACTACGGAAGCATTCTATCAGGCTGTTTATCATTTTACTAAAATGAATAATGCTCATGAAATCTCCAAAAGAAGATTAAACTAAATGCTCACGCGGAGAATACATACAATATGTACCTCCCCTGAGATATTTTGTATGCCACGAGCAAATACCGAATGTCAGACATCATGTTTCTTCTATTGTAATTTTTTTCGTAATGTAAACAACAAATTCAACATACGTTAGTGTTTGTACAATCTGAATCGATATATAGAAGAAATAAAATAAAAATTAGCAATACTCCATATGAACCAAAATATGTAAAGCGGAATAACTTACACAATACAGGAAAGAGCTATTTTCACAGTAGAAAGTCGGACACACTGTTTGCCAGAGCTATTCTCAGATGTGACTTACGCACAGAGATAATAGAAAAATATAGAAACTCGTACACTTAAAAAGAAATTACTACTATGCCAGAAACTATAATCAGTGAGAAATCGAGATATACGTTTTACTTAAAGTTTTTGTTTGTTGTTAGAATCACACACACACACACAGGCTGTAAACGTTTGTGGCGGTAAGTGTTAAGATATGATACTTCCACCCATACACACCTGTGATGGCGCTTTGGGTTATCGTTAACTAGGAGATAATTGCCCACAGTGATATTTTTAACCGGATCTAGTAATTAATACTATAAATATGAAATTGATGGATGGAATAACTGATAACTTGGAATTGCAAAAGGAATACGAGACAATTTAATAAATTACATGAAAAATGAAATTGAATATGATATTTGAATGATACACGTGTTCTAACAAATTTCTTTCATCTATGCAAAATGGAATTAGCCGGTATACAGATAAGATAATTTCGCATCTCATCAAAGGAATGGTCAAACCCAAGTTGTCAGTGTGTTAGCATAATCTGGTTGTTTCCGGTCCACTTCAAATCACCATAGTAGTAGAAGAAAGTAAGAATCCGAGCTCAACAACCCCTCTCCCCACCCCTCCAGACCTCCAAACAAATACAAAATACCTAGGTAACGTAATAGAACACCTGTTGCAATCAATAATTGCGCTAAGAATCCGAGCTCAACAACCCCCTCTCCCCACCCCTCTAGACCTCCAAACAAATACAATAGAACACCTGTTGCAAAATATCTAGGTAACAGGTAAAATTTAATTACGTGATCTTCCAGAATAAGCAAAATGATATGTCAGACTCAATTTTCCAAATCAGTACGATTTAGCAGAGCGTGGCGATTGTGGACTAAATTACGCATTAGAATTCCAGTAAGGTAAGTGGTATTATATAAACTTTTATGTTATATCATACTTCTTTTGATAATCTTTCTCATATTTGCTGATCCTCATGGGTAGAATTTCTGTCAACATGTTGTCAATAATACGAAATTCACGTATTAAATCGTCCATATTATATTTTACTCCTCAAAGGTAAGATCTTATTTGATCAAGTAGTTTTTTGTAAGTTATAATTGACGTTAAGCAGCCGTGCTTTTTTATCTAAATTTTAAGTTCAACTTTTTTAAACGCTGCAGTAAGAGAAACACCAACACCGGATATGATTAACAAAAACGGGTTTAATGATATACCACTTGAAATTATGCCAGAACTAGTCATTAACAAGGGTAGATATGATATTACTCGAAGTATTTTGTTATAATATTTGTAGCATTTTTTACGCACCAAAGTTTTTGTGATAATATTTGTAGTATTGTATTAGTGCGTCAACATCCTGTCTTGGAATATCTTTTGAAATATGATTGAAATCAACTATACTTTTTTTCATTATAATATTTGTTCACATAATCTCAGGCTTGATTAAGTAACTAGTTGAGGTGTTTCAGCCACAAATTCCAGACAATACAAATATGACGCTGCAGTTAATTTTTTGTCATCTGCTATTAGCATAAAAGTTTCTTCAACATCTTTGTTTAACACAATAGACACGGTTCCAGAGAAATTATCAGTCGAGTGACGCCATGGAAATAAGGTAAATATATTAAACTTTACACTGCTAAACACGGACAATCTATACACACCAGTGACCTCTGCAGTATGTTTGAGAGTGTTATTTTGCGGCGACCAAGTAGACATTCCAGAAGCAACAGTATAGACAATATTTTAATCTGCTTGTGAGGAATTTTAATCATACTCGTTTTCTCAACAATACTAGGAATTTCACTAATAATATCGTTGAGTTTTGTGTTAATAGTATCGAGTGTAATATCAACAGATGGCGGACTTCCAAAAAATTCGTTATTGGTTTTGTTTATGTTTCTGCGAAAATTTAAAAACATGGTGATGTGATTAGTAAAATCAGTTTTGAACTTGGTGATTTCATTGTTGATATCATCAACATATTTCTTTGTTACAGCATCAAAATCAAACTCTGGTGTTCTAAGGTTAGTAATGCTATTATTATTCATGTTGAGAAAAGAGAACATTATACTACCACGCACCGACACGTACTTTGATTCCTGATCATCAACATATTTCTTAGTAGCAGCGTCATTATCCTCAGTTGGTTTTCCAAGGTATGTGATCTTGTTCTGGTTCATAACAATGTTCCCCGTAAATAAATCACCTGCTTTTCTAACATAATCGTTAACTGACCTACCCGAATCTTCTATCTTACCTTGATTGTTAAAAGTAACAATATTATTAGCAACTGCAGTAGGATTTCGTACTAGTACATCTGATAGTTGTACATTACTCGTCTTTAATCGTCCTTGTTTGTCCTGGAAAACTACAACTTCATTTGGGTCTACACTTGCAACGTTTAACAAATTATTGATTTCATTTTTGAGCTTATCAAGAGTCGCATACTTGGATAAGTCACCCTGATAACCTTTTGTTAATAAATCTACTGCTAATGTTCTAAATTTTGTATCGTAGCTCATTATACATACCGTTCTACACAAAATTGTTGGTTTAATATAACATAAAATTATACGATGGCGAAGATAATAAACTTTGACACCGAGCGATTGGTGAAGCATAAACATAATAATGAACTTCCAGACTGTCATTATCTTATTGTTGGGAGAACTGGATCTGGTAAAACAAATTTGCTATTAAATCTTTTACTCAATAATAACTTTAACTATGATAAGGTGTATATTTACACCATCAACCCCCAACAAGACAAATACAAATTATTAAACGAGTATAATGATAATCTTCGTGATGAACTTGGCATTGGTGATGATATATTTTTGATAAAACAACCAGAAGAACTCATTCCAGTGAACGAACTCGATTCGTCAGAGCATAAGATAATCGTCTTTGATGATATTCCGCTAAACAATGAGGAGATGAAAAAGATTAGATCATATTTTTCACTATCACGTAATAAAAGATGTAATTCTGTTTATCTTGCCCAAGGTTTTTATAATGTTGATAGGTTTATTAGGCGAAATACGGGTTGTTTCATATTATTTCCCGGACTAGATAATGTGGATGTGAGAAATATTGCAAACGAACAATGTGGTGATGTTACAAAAGATAAATTTATCGAATTATATCATCGAGCAACTAAAGATCGATATAGTTTCTTTTTATTTGACAAGCTAGCGCGTGATCCAACCAAGATGTTTCGTTGTTGCCTTGAGACGTTTCTATGATATAATTTTGTAAAGCGTATAAAAATAATGGACAAACATCAACAGAAAATCGAATTACTAAAAAAGTTTCTCGAAACTCGAGCGGCTTTTAAGAAAAAGGTGGAAGAAGCTCGACGTGGACAATTGACTGCTACAGAAACAACAGCTACGATTTTCAGACCAATAACTGAAGCAATATTAGGTAAACAACCTGAAACTAAACCACTATCAGAAGAAGAGCTGAAACAACTGAAAGAAAAAGGTTTGGTTGGAATTGTTAAAGAACAACAAGAAGCAGCTGCGGCAAAAATCATTACTAGATCTGATGAAGACAAAAGAAAACTAGCTGAAACACTTACAGCAAATATAGCTGATCCTGCTGCTAGACAGGCTGAAACAGATCGATTGATAAACAATCCGCTAGAACTTGAGAGAAGATTAGCAGAGTTAACAACGCAAGGAATAACAAATATTATAACAAATCTATCAGGAGAAATAAAAGATATAAAAGAGGAGCAAAAAAGAGTTGGTGAGGATACTGTAAAGTTTATGGATGTTGAACAGCAAAGATTTTATTTTATAAAAAGAGCAAATTATGAGATAAAAGATGATGAGTATGATGAATTTGTAAAGAAAGAAAATATAAGAGATATTGATAATATAGAAAAGTGGAATGATGGAGAATATAAAACATTGATCGATAGATTAAATGAGATAATAAGAGATGGAGCTGCTGCTAAAGATGAATTAAACACGGTTACAGAGATTGATAATATGATTCCACTTTATGAAAGAATGAGAAACGGTGTTATTGCTTCAACATTTGGAAGAACAGCAGAAAGTGGTAGACCAAAAGGTTTTGGTAAGGGGTGGAATTTTAAAAGAAAATTTATTACACTTGATAAAACTCGTGTAAAAAAATTTAGAGAAGCAATAACAGGAAAAGGTGTGAAAATATTTACATCAAACGCAGACATAGTCGATCGGCTAATGCTGTTGATATCCTCTAAAGAAGCTGGTAATGAAAGTGTAGAGATTGATAGGGAAACTATTGATATACTTGATCATCTAAGATCGAGTGGATTACTAACATCATCCGAGTACGAAATTTTACACCGCGATCTTATCTAAAATATTAGTATAATGCAAACAACATTATTGCTTGATTCATCACAAATAACAGGAAACAGCGCGAATTTTACAGTAAATTACAACCCAACAATAGAACTAGATCCTGCAAAACAGTATGAGATTGGATTAATTTCTTGTACTTGTTGGAACGCCATGCCGAATATTAAAACTGGGATTAATGATGAAATTTTAATCGATAATGTTAAACAATCTCCAACATCACAAAAAGAGTTTATTGATATACAATACAAACTACAAATTCCACAAGGAGCTTATAACATTACTGATCTAAACAGAACAATAAAAGAGCTTCTAACAAAAGCTGGTGGGAATGCTGATAATTTCGAATTAGCGGCGAATTATAACACCTTACGAGCTAGGATAACAGTGAAAAGAAATATGAAAGTCCTCTTTGAAGAAAGAAGTTTTGGAAAGATGTTAGGTTTTACTAGAGTTTTATACTATACCACCGGTGAAGATAAATCTTTGACATTTGATGGAGAACTACCAGTAGATATCACAGAAGTAAATACAATACTCATCAATTGCTCTATCGCATCTGGATCTTATACGTCAAAACGCAACCGCGGGCAAACGATCTACAGTTTCTCACCAGAAGTCCCACCAGGTTCTCTCATGCAAATCAATCCGCGACAGATTATCTACTATCCAATAACACCTGAGAATCAAATTACAAGCATTACAATGCAACTCACAGACCAATCTGGACGACAAATAGACGTGAGCAACGAGATAGTCACGTATTACTTACACCTACGCACTGCCTAGGCATGTGATTTTGTGTACATAATTTTATAAAATGAGACGAAGAAAAGTTTATCGAAGAAAAATCGTAGGTGGATTTTTTGGAAATATATTTACAACAATTGCAGAGAATATTCCAGGAATCGCGCGTAAAGTAGCGCCCATTGCACTTGACGCCGGTAAAGCTTTCGCTACAGGGGCGGCATCTTCAGCAGGCACTGCAGTAGGGCAAAAGATTGCTGATAAGATTAAAGGACCTTCCCCATCAGAAATAAAACGAGTAATATCAGATATTGCGCCAACAGAAGAAACAAAACGAGCTATGATAGTTACAACAAAAAAATTATTGTCGCCGAGTGGTGAAGAAATAGTACGTAAACTTGTAAAGAAAACAAAACCGATGACCCCTGCTGCCTTTTAATTTTGTGTAACGATTATAAAATAAATGTCAGCTAAAAACTATCTCGATCTTGCAGAAGAAATTGATACTGACGATGCTGTAACAGAGTTCGAATACGTTGAATATCTCGATGAGAACTCGAACGAACCGAATAAAACTGGGGTTAGAACTTTTAACACAAGAGACGAGGACGTGTTTCTACTACCACATAAGGCAATGTTAGAAGTGTGTGGTCAAATATTAACTGCAGCAGGTGCTGATATTGCAGCTGGAACAGAAATCGCTCTCGTCAATAATGGTTGGAGCTTGTTTAAGAGTGCACGATACCAACTTGCCAATCAAACCGTAGAAGATATTTCGATGCACTTACCCATAGCGAGTACAATACTAAACATCGTTTCGTTTAGCGATGACTATTCCAGATCAGTTGCTACAAATATGATGTGGTTTAGAGACATCTCGTTAGGAACAACTACCTCTGACGAGTTTATTTCAAGTGGTGTTATTACACACGGAGCTGATGCCGCTGCAGATGCTATAATTGTAAGAAATTTTCTTATTGCTAATGCTAACAATTTTGGTATAGCCGCACCAGGTGCAGCTGCTGAGGCAAACGCCACAAGAGTTTCACTTATTGCCGCTTGTCATAATCTTGGTATAACTCCACCAGCTGCAGCCGCAGATGGTGTTGCGATGTTAAATTTAATAAACGGTGTTATTAGTGCACGTAACATAAGATATAACGAGGGATTTACCAAACGAAGAGCATTTGCCGCAGAATCTCGCCAAATAACGATGATGCTACCGTTAAGCACAATCTTTGGATTTTGTCGTGATTATAATAAAGTCTTTCGAGGAATAAAACATACCCTAATTTTAGATCGAGCTGATCAAAGCGATTGCATAATGCGTGCTGTTGGAGTGGCTGAGGGACAGTTTTCTATTACAAGATTAGCACTGTGGATGCCTCGGGTTGTCCCTTCATTAGCTAAAATGATGGAGCTCGAATCTTTACTAGCCACCTTTACAAAAAAAAATACACTTCCAACAGAACAGGATTTATCAAACAGCCATTCCCAACGCGACCGATTACACGTGGCGTGTAACGACCACGCCCAGCGAGCAACTACCGCGACACTTGTTCGTCGTATTTCAACGACAAGCACGTCGTAACCATCAGGAAATGAACAACTCCGTATTCGATAACCCAGACGTTAGACGAATATTTGTGAGAGTAAATTCCAAACAGTATCCCGAACGTGCAATCGAATGTAATTTTGCCGTAGACGCCACCAGAAACATCTCTGGGCGTACATGTATCTTATGGAAGCAATGCAAAAATATCAGAACGCGGACAGTGGATCTCAAATATCAATAGAAGAGTTTCGATCGCTCTATCCCATCTTTTACTTTGACGTATCAAAACATTTGGAGCGTGTTGTGGGATCGACTGCAGATATTGAGGTCACGTGGACACTGGGCGCTGTGCCAGGTGAACAGTATAACGTATACGCGCTATTGGTTAGTGATCGATTTCTGACCATCGATTCAATCAAAGGAAGAATGACAGTACAAGTTTAATCTAACAACTTGGATATAACATTATGAAAACCAAATACACAACTCGAGAAATATACGTAACATCTGGTCAAGTTGAAAAATTATCAGCAGCTGTTGCTAAACGCAGCTCTGTTTCTTTGATGATCTCTCCGGAAACTTCAAATAAAATTGCAGTAAAAGTCATGCTAACGCAACAACAAATCAATAAACTCGATCGCAACAAACCTTTTGTGCTGAAATTATCTGTTTCTCAGGTAACTGCAATGTCAAAAAAAGGTGGATTTTTTGGACCAGCGTTATCAGTAATAGCTAGCAAAGTTTTACCAGTACTTGGTACACTTGGACTTGCGGCTGCGTCAGGAGCAGTCCCTGGCGCAACGTAGAAAGTAGTCGAAGGTCGTGTTATCAAAAAAAATCTATCGTTAATTTTATGTAACAGTATAAAATAAAATGCCAACGAAAAAAAAAATCATCGAAAAAATAGAAAACAACAAAACGCAAACAAACAAAACAAGGAGGAATTATTCCTTTCGCTCCACTTTTAGCGGGACTAGCGGAAAGTCTGCTGCCAAACTTACTAGGAATCGGACGCGGATTAACTCTACCAGGGACCAAACGTTATTGAGCAATTTTGACATCATTGAAAAATTGAAGGACGTTGTTGGATTTCGAGGAGTATTTTCCAAGGATGAACTCGATGACGTACCAACAGGCGGTTCTTGTGTTGTAAATATTGAAAACTTCAATGATGGCTCTGGCACCCACTGGGTTGCTGTCCACGAAAACAATTATTTTGATTCGTTCGGACTTCCTCCAAACGATCTCATAAAAAAATATATTTTTAAAAAATTTGATAAAATAAATTATTCGTCTAATCAACTACAGCCGATTGGAACATCAGCTTGTGGTTATTATTGTATCATGTTTGTCAGACAAATGCACCAGAGTAAAAGCTCTGGGAGTAAAAACTTTTTAAAGTTTATTTTACAATTTGATGAGCATCCTTCTCATGCGAATGATAATATTGCAATCAATTTTATCTAAACTCCTTGATATAATAATGTCAACATACTGTCTCAAATGCAAAACTAAAACAGAGAACAAGGATGAGATGACGGAAAAAACGAAAAATAATATAACGATGTTAAAAAGTATTTGTGCAATCTGTGGTAGAAAGAAAGGTATGTTTTTGAAAAAACAAGTAGGATCTAGCGTTGATAGAGTTATCTTGATCGACGATTAATTTTATGAAACAAAATAAAATAAAATGAAATGCAATTGTGATTGTGACAAAGATCTTTGCATAGAACAAGCTAAAATCATTACGTACTGTCAACGTTGTAACAACAGAGAAATAATAGGTTTAGGTATAGATATACATAAACTAATTGGTAAATTACCAAAACCAAAAGGCGGTTGGACCTTGCCAGGTCATAGGTATACAGGACCTTACAATCCGCTAGATCAACAACTAGATGAAAACGACAATCCATGGCCAGGACAAGAGCCTTATAATCAAGTGGATGCAATTGCAATGCGTCACGATATCTGTTATCGTGATCATGAAAACTCGAAAGCAGATTGTGATAAAGTAATGTTAGACGAATTACATGATATGGAGCCAACAAATCTAGGAGAACGTTTTGATAGAAGATTTGTTCATGGAATGATAGGAGCAAAATATAAACTCGGACTCGGAAAAGAATTATACGATGATCTTGCAGTCGAACTACACAGAACTAAAAAAAAGTTTCCGAGACGTAAAGTTGTTGCAAACGCTGTAGATGATATCTGGGCAATAGATTTGGTACATGTATCCAATCTGGCTCAGTTTAACGACAATAAGAAATATTTGTTTAATGTCACAAATGTTTTTAGCAAATACGCTTTCAGTGTGCCAGTTTCAGATAAAACAGGAACGTCAATCACTGATGCGCTAAAACAAATAGTAACGAGTACCGAAAGAAAACCAAACAAAATCTGGACTGATCACGGATCAGAGTTCTTCAACAAAAAGGTTGAGCAATTTTTAGAACAAAATAATATTAAAAAATACGTTACAGGAAATGAAGGGAAAAGCGTTATCGTTGAAAGATTTAATCGCATGTTAAACGAGCTGATACATAAACACCTGACAGCTAAAAACACTAACAGGTACATCGATGACCTTTCTCAAATCGTAGGCGAATATAATAACACGAAACATCGAACCATCAAAATGTCACCCAATGACGCTATCAAAAATCCAATATTAGCAAACGAAAACATGTACCGCAGACATAAATTTAAGGTCGGTGATAAAGTTAGAATCTCTTTGACTAAAAAGATATTTGAAAAAGGATTTACTCCAAACTTGAGCGAAGAAGTATTTGTTGTTGATAAAGTACTCTTAACAGTACCTGTAACGTACGCGTTAAAAGATCTGGCAGGGGAACCTATAGTAGGTAGTTTTTACGAACAAGAACTACAAAAAACTGAACAAGATGTTTTCGTTATCGAAAAAGTGATTAGGAAAAAAGGAGATAAACGTTAGTCAAATGGCGTGGGTATAGCGATAAATTTAACAGCTGGATTCCAACCCGGTCGATTTTATCGACTGTGAAATAATGCTATTATAAATTTCCTCATACTTTCGTTTGATAGATACACCTTTTACTGGTTTACATAATGATATTAGATATTGTCTGCGATCGTCAGAGATCGTCATAAGATTAAAAATCTTGACAAAGATGAAATCAAATTTTATATTTTTCTGTCGACCTGAAATTTTAATGTTTAAGAAAGGTCTGATTAACTGCAAAAATACCTGCTGTTCGGTAACGGTAAAATCAAATTTTATAATTTTTTTAGCAATGTGATACTTGACATTATATTTTCCAGTGGTTGGTCTGCTATAATTATATCTGTTAACGACGGTGACTATTTCACCATCATCAGACTCGTTGTTATATAAAATATCATCTTCGTTATAACCAATAGATTTGTCTATCATATCATTAGAGATTGTGGATACCTTATCGCTAGCAAGTCGTTTCATCATATCCATATTATAATATACTTTTTATCTAATTTGTTGTTATAAGATGACTGACAAGGTAAAATATCACCAAAAAGTTAATATAATAAACTACCACGAACTGACCGAAGCGGTAAGAAAATGCTTGTCGGGTTATGGTGCATATTCCGTTGAGATTTTTGTAATGCAAGGTGATTCTCATAAAATATTATTAACAGCAGCAGAATGAAAAAAAATTGATGAAAGTGCAGTAGTGACGCTAAAATTTAATCGCGATGATGTTTTAGCATTTGCTCATCATTGTTTAACAATAACAGAACTGTCAAGTATAATTATTCCTCATATCTAAAAATAATACTAGCATTATATTTGTTTGAAAAAGCTGATTTTGTTGCTCCATCAGCTACAACTTTTACTGCTCTGGGATTTATATTATAATATTTCGCCGCAGCTGTAATTGATTTAAAGTTGATCTCATCCGTTTCAAGGTTTAACGAAATAACAGGCTTTATTGGGCATCTAAAATTAATACCACCACCTCGTCCTTTTCTCACATTTCCTGTTGGGTCACTAGCTCCAGATTTTCCAATCGATTGTCTGTTTTTACGTTATTGATATGATTAATAACCAGACCATTGGGTATAGATCTGTTGAATACCTCGTAAACAAACCTATGACCAGTATAACAAACTTGATTTGTCGATGTTCCTCTAACAGTTACTATAAGATATCCCATATTGTTCATAGAACTAAGAACTTTTTTAGTTTTTCTGTTTCTAATAATACCGCGATCGTTAGCCTCGTATAAATCAAAGACCAGATGCGGCTGAAACTCGTCTTGTAAGGATAAATTCTCAATATTATCATCAGTGACTTTATCGTTCACATGATATACTCGTTTCCCCTCTGGAATGTCATCGCAAAATAACGTGTAAATAAAATCTTTTCTAAACATCGTAATCCTTTCAGTATTATCTCCCTTTACACTAATCGTATAACCCGCTGACGTTGCTTTACCAACAGATATTCCAGTAATGATATTAATAACCGAACCTAATACATTTCCAGCGTACAGATTGTACTTCGGATAAACATGATATACCTCTTGCTCACGTGCGCTTGTCAGATTTACTGTCATTATATTATAGGTGATATTTTTTATCTCTAATTGTTTTTCTAGCGCATGCGCAGTGTGCGGTAAATTATCAATTAGATATTAGACTATAGTATAGCGATGTTGAAATTGCGTGATATAGCCAAGAAGAAACTTATTGGAGAACCTGTTAAAATAGCGACTGCTTTTGCAGGTTTTGATAATAGTTATCAGTTTGATAATCAAAATGTTTTAGTAAATTTTACTGAAACAAATCTCTTTCATCTGCTACAGACGACTGTAAAACGTGAGCTTGAAAAACACAAGGGTCTAAGATTGTTAGTGCAATATCACGTTATATTTTCAAAACTACTTGTGACGGAAGAATCTACTAAGAAGGAAATTGCAGACCCTTACATCAACGCAAAATCTAGACGTGTTTTACTTGGTAGTGATCTTTTGTCACTATCTAATAAAATACACCAAGAAATTTGGAAAAAAATAGAGGAATTCACTCAATTAGGTTCGGGTTGGAAGTTTGAAATGATCAAGGAAATTTTGTTTCACACGATGAAATATGACGCATTACGCGGTAGTTCGTATATCGACCTGCCACCAAAAATAAAAAATAAACAGTGCTGTATAAACATAAAAAACGTCGACAGCAAATGTTTCCAATGGGCTGTTCTTTTCGCGCTATTTCCAGCAGAAAAAAATGCTGATCGTGTTGAGAAGTATATCAGTCACGTGTCAAGATTAAATTGTGCTGGTATTGACTTTCCAGTGGCAGAAAATCAAATACCAAAGTTTGAAAAGCAAAAAATTGTTTCGATTAACGTTTTCGGATTAGATGAAAAAGAAAATGTCTATCCGAGGTATATTTCAGAAAAAGCTTTACAATCGACTATCAATTTACTGTTTTATAAAAATCATTACGTTTGGATCAAAAACTTTAACAGACTAGTTGGAAGACAGTATAATAAAAATAACAACAAAAAGTCCTTTTGTTATCGCTGCTTGCACGGTAGTAGAGACAATGAAACATTACAAAAGCATTTGCAGTACTGTAGTGACGTACAAAGAATAACAATGCCATCTAAAAAAGATAGCGTGTTACAGTTTGTCCATCATAATCACAAACTAAAAGTTCCTTTCGTCATATACGTCGATTTCGAATGCTTACTTCAACATGTACTTGGCGTAGAAAATGATCCTAACCAATCGAGTACAAGAAAAATTCAAAATCATGTTCCATGTGGAGTAGCGTACAAGGTAGTTTGTTGCGCTGATTCGCGATTATCTAAACCAATCCAACTCTATCGTGGTAAAAATCCAGCTCTCTGGCTTCTCAAGCAATTGATCAGCGAAGTTGATCATATAACTTATCGTTTGAAAAGAGTAACTCCAATGTTAAAATTAACACCTCAACAAGAATCTGTTCACGAGCAAGCGAAAATTTGTTATATTTGTGAAAAAACTTTTGATACTGACAACAAAAAAGTACGTGACCATTGCCATTTGACTGGACAGTATCGTGGAGCGGCTCATGACCAGTGTAATTTAAAATTTCACGCTCCAGATTTTATTCCAGTTATTCTTCACAATTTTCGAGGATATGATAGTCACATCATCGTAGAAGCTTTTGGTGATCCTGAGATAAAAGCTCATCTAAAACTCAATAATGTCATCAAATGCATTCCAAATAATTTTGAAAAGTATATGTCAGTTACGCTAGGTAAATTACGTTTTATTGACAGCCTGCAGTTTATGGCAGCATCGTTAGATGAGCTAGTAAAAGGTTGTAGTAAATTTAATAACTTAATAGACTGTTTTGGAGATAAATTTAATCTACTAGCTAAAAAAGGAGTTTTTCCATACGAATATCTCGACGATTGGAGTAAATTTGATGAAACATCTTTACCTAGCAAAGACAAATTTTACTCGCAACTTAAAAATGAAAATATCACTGATGACGAGTACAAGTATGCACAAGATATTTGGAAAGAGTTTGATTGTGAGACTTTTGGTGATTATCATGATTTGTATTTGAAAACTGACGTGTTATTATTAGCAGATGTTTTTGAAAGTTTTCGAGAAGTGAGTTATAATAATTACGGACTAGATCCTTGCTGGTATTATTCTGCCCCTGGACTGTCATGGGATGCTCTGCTAAAGTTTAGTAAGGTAAGGTTGGAATTATTGACTGATGTTGATATGTTCAATTTTATTGAAAAAGGTATCCGAGGCGGTATTAGCGTGATAACAAAAAAAGTATGCTGAAGCAAACAACAAATATTTGAAACAGTATAACCCTGACCTTTCTTCGAAGTATATAGTTTATCTAGATTGTAATAACTTGTATGAGTATTCGATGGCAGAATCAATGCCATTTGATGGATTTCATTGGATCCCGTCTGATCAATTTCTATCAGAGACAGAAAAAAGATACCCGACGATGTTTCCTATTTCGTTGAAGTTGATCTCGATTATCCAACTTCGCTACACAAAATACATAACGATTATCCTTTCTGTGCGGAATCGATGGTCATAGATTATAGTTTGTTATCAGAAGAACAACAAGCGTCAGCAT
Source organism: Potamilus streckersoni (assembly GCA_016746295.1). Taxonomy (NCBI): domain Eukaryota; kingdom Metazoa; phylum Mollusca; class Bivalvia; order Unionida; family Unionidae; genus Potamilus; species Potamilus streckersoni. The sequence goes on from JAEAOA010001707.1 coordinate 304,608, forward strand.
TACCAAGACAACATTCTATGGTAAAGAAACTAGTATCAAATTTGCTTCATAAACGTAATTATGTTTTGCATTACAAAGCTTTAAAACAAGCAGTCGATGCTGGTCTCGTGTTGAGAAAAGTTCATCGCGTACTAAAATTTAATCAGTCGCCGTGGATGAGAGGTTATATTAACTCGAACACTACAAGAAGAGCTGCGGCAAAAACTGATTTTGAGAAAAACTTTTTCAAACTGATGAACAATTCCGTTTTTGGTAAGACGATGGAGAATATTAGGAAACGCGTAAATATCGAACTAGTTAATGATGTCAATCGCAGAAACAAACTTGTGTCAGACGATGATTTTGTGAGCATGAAAATATTTAATGAAAATCTTGTTGCAATACAAAGAAGAAAAACAAATCTAAAACTAAACAAGCCGATCTATGTTGGAGCTGCAGTGTTAGATTTATCAAAGTGGTTGATGTACGATTTTCATTACAATTTTGCTAAAAATCAATGGCCGGCTAGTAGATTATTATATACTGATACTGATTCGCTCGTATATGAAATCGAATGCGAGGACGTCTATCAGGATATGCATGATAATAGATATCTGTTTGATCTTTCTGATTACCCACGTGACAGTAAATTTCATGACGACACAAATAAAAAGGTTATTGGTAAGTTCAAAGATGAAATGAACTCGAGCGCTATCAAATACTTTATCGGATTACGTAGTAAAATGTATGCCGTACTATTAGACAATAATAAAATAACAAAAAAAGCAAAAGGTCTGCCTCGTGATTTTGTTAAAAGTTTATAAAATTTGATGACTACAAGTATGCGATTGATGGCGGTGTTAGTTTTATAAGAGCTATGTCAATTCGGACAAATCATCATAAGCTCGAAACAGATGTCCTTATCAAACGCGGTTTGAGCAATTTTGATGACAAACGTTATTGCGAAAATGGGGTAGATACACTTGCACTTGGGTATTGTCATGATGATAGAGATATACTTGACATTATCTTTGCAAACTAAAATTTTATCTAAACTTAAGAAATAATGTTTGAAAATTTGACAGTGACAAATAGCTACAGTAGCAAAATCAAATATCTAATGATGGACGACAAACCATTGACAGTTGAAATTAATAATGAAACATCAGGCATATGCTTTAGTGGTACCCGTGACAAGTTAAAACTTTCGCTCATCAGATCTGATGACAGCGAGTATTTTAATTATCTCAAACAATTGTATCAAAAGTTGCTAGCGGAATTTAACAACTTTCACTGTCCCATTAGTCAGCATAAATACACCAAACTTACAATTGATCTTGATCGGTCAAAGGTGTATTTTATCGACAAAAAATACCCTCTTAACAAATCACAAATAAAAGATTTGTTTGAGTCCCGTCGTTATGTGAGCGGTAAAGTAAAGTTTAGCCTCTATCACCATGATAATGAAATATTTTTGATATCTACAGTTGAGACATTAACAGTTGGTAATGAGGTATAATACCACTTACCTTACTGGAATTCTAATGCGTAATTTAGTCCACAATCGCCACGCTCTGCTAAATCGTAATGATTTGGATAATTGAGTCTGACATATCATTTTGCTTATTCTGGAAGATCATGTAATTAAATTTTACCTGTTACCTAGATATTTTGCAACAGGTGTTCTATTGTATTTGTTTGGAGGTCTAGAGGGGTGGGGAGAGGGGTTGTTGAGCTCGGATTCTTAGCGCAATTATTGATTGCAACAGGTGTTCTATTACGTTACCTAGGTATTTTGTATTTGTTTGGAGGTCTGGAGGGGTGGGGAGAGGGGTTGTTGAGCTCGGATTCTTACTTTCTTCTACTACTACCATTGCATATAGGGGTATGTTGCTGTATTTCGGTTGCTTCCTTATCTCTCGACCCTACCCTTTCGGTTCATCAACCGTAATATAGTTGACTAGTGTCCTTTCCCACATTGTGATGTACATCAGGAGATAGGTTCCGCTTTAAAAATAATATAATATGCAACATAAATATTTGTCAGGTTTTCCTTCTCCTGGGATCGAAATATATTTGCACTCTCATTTACGTCAGATATCTTCTTATCGTAATTCAACATAACTAGCAGAATGATACTAATCCAGATTTATTTTGACATTAACCACTAAATTTCTAGCATTCTTTACCGGGACAAGGATATATATCTAGACATCTGAGATAAATTATTACATCCCTCTGTTTTCTGTAACTTACTAATAGACAATGTCGATCGATACACGCCTCTTTTCATAGGCTAACACAATTCGCACTTAAACACTCAAATGAATTAATTGACTTCGCATCTTGTCTGATAGATGTAAGTCTAACAAATCCATATTATTTCGAACAAAGTCATTAAACACATAAGTCATGTAATATTCCGGACAAATGAATGAAACCTTTAGCTTTCGAACTCACGTAAAATTTATGTATGAATTTCAAACAAATATATAGAACAAATAATTGCAATCTTAAATCAATGCATATTGTATATGAGAGAGACAATACCTTGTGTAAACGCTCCGTTAGAGCGTCCGCCTCGGATGCTGGATGTCGTGGGTTGGATCCACGGTCGATTCATACCAAAGACTTACAAAAATGGTACCTACTGCTGCCTCGCTTGACACTCAGTTTGAAGAGATTAGTGTTATGACTGCTCTGCCTAGTGTCAGGATAATGTGACTGGGTGGGACATGATGCTACATGTCTGCAGCATGATGCCCCAGTGCTTAGACATCACTATAAACTGCCACACTGCGGACATCGTAGCGATATTACTGAAAATCATAATCACATCACATTGCATCACAATACCTTGTGATATCCGGAGATTCAAGCCCTTTTCTATGAATCTCTCTCTCTCTCTCTCTCTCTCTCTCTCTCTCTCTCTCTCTCTCTCTCTCTCTCTCTCTCTCTCTCTCTCTCTCTCTCTCTCTCTCTCTCTCTCTCTCTCTCTTTTCGGATATCTCAAAGTTTTCCAGAGCACATCCTTTGGACGATGTATTTAACAAGACGATAACCTCTTATTAATTAGGAACGCATTTTAGAGATTGTTTCTAAATGCATCAAAATTCATGCTTCCGAGAGACGTTCATTTAGCTGGTGCATAAAGGTCGTCGTTTTCGATTGAATATTTTTGTAAATGTACAGACTGGTACACGTCGGGATTCCTTTAATGTGTATATATTCAATATCACGGCCACGTTTCCCTCGACATTTCAAACCTATCCTATCGTTTGCTAACGTTCACCGTCTTCAGGTTAGATCCGTCTGCTTCTATGTCTCCGGCCAAAAAGTCTGGACAGAAACAACGGTTTTAAAACCGGTAATTTTTTAAACCTGAGCATATAGTGTCTTATCAAGATGTATTTTGTCATTAGAGTAGATGTGTACATGATATTAAAAGCCTATGTCTTTTTTTCCTGTAACAATACCCACTTTTGTGCATCGTAAATGATTTTGGCAGTACTGGGCTGGGAAATAGGGTCAAAACACAAGAATCGCAAACGTGGCACACTGGGTTGATAATTTACTCGTATATTTTTTTCTATTCTTATTTTGCTTTACACCGGCTTTATTCTCTGTCGCGTAGAATATTTTAAAAGGCCACAGCACTTAGGAAATATCTAGATGCACGACGACTGATTATAGTAATGTAACATACAGCGAGTTATGCGTCTGTAAAGAATTTTACCGAAATTTTACCGGAATGGTATTAAATACTTTGCGGACTTCATTGAAGGTCTGTTATTAATTAGACGAGACGACATCGGTGGGGGTTAAATATCCATTTGAACACTGATGCCATAATATTTGGAGAAACATTTATCTGTATATCAAAGAAGCTGTTCGTCAAATTTACTACATTTTTGAAATTCCTGTGATTACCTCTCATGATAAGTACCGTCCGAATGCAATTCAGGTGATATCATACCAACTGATAAAATGTAATACACTTTTTTTTTAAACATCATATTATGGGAAGCAATATATCCGTAGGCCATACAATTTTGAGACATAATAGTGCGGGATTTAAAATGTTAGTGGTTCATACGGTCTTCAGACATGATATTAGAGGAAGGGTGACATTCCTGTGTGATACGTGTACCCATGTAAATTTTTGGAAATTGATTAGTTGGACCTGTTTAGAATTAAAACATCTATCGGATAAAATATGGCAATAAAAAGACACACAAGTATACACAACTGTCTACTGGTCTTTATTTGTATGAGTTTGTTAGAAAAAACAACTATTCATCCTTATTGTTTAGTTTCCTGTATTACACACATAACCTCATAATTTGTTTCTTATTTTGCTTTCATTCTGGAAAATTAAAGTCTTTCAATGCAATAATTGCATTTGTCTTGATAAGACACTTCATTTTATAGAAAATGATTGAAAAAGTTAAACTACAGTAAGAATAAGTACAGAGATCCTCAAGGCACAAAGGTCCATACCTATTAACTAAATAGTTGACTTTGTACAAATATCAGACCACTAGACATGGCTAGGATTATTTGGAAGATCATACGTATATTCAAAAAGTTTTTAATAAATTATATCATTTTAAACTTCTTTTATCAAATTATAACAAATGTCTACAATAAGATTAAAACAACTTACCAGAAGCAAATGTGTTGAGAATTATATATATATATATATATATATATATATATATATATATATATATATATATATATATATATATATATATATATATATATATATATATATATATATATATATATATATATATATATATATATATATATATGACATACACACTTCCGACATTGGCCAAATATGGATTCATGATTGCTAAGCTGTTGGAATCTGATATTGCATGTTACATCACAAAACATTAAATTGTTCATGTCCAGGCAAGAAGTCTCCGCTGAACTTATGTTAGGAGTGGGGTTCTTCAAATGCAGAATATAAATCACTTGATACTTTCCTGATAGTTATGTTATACCCATAATTCACTTGCAGTATATATAGATACAAATTTGAATTTAACTTATTTATCATTCAATGCATGACAAGGTTAACTATTTGTGCCAGTTTTATGCCTGCATGAGGAAAAGGAGTTATTTTAATACAAATTCTCTTTTTGATGCAAATTCTTAATTTTGTTTGAAAATCTTTCTCAACCTTCTTATTTATTTGCAGGCTTTAACTCTATGTAACCCAAAGTAAATTGATTGACAGTTATTGGCAATTGAAATTAGTTGGTGTATCATGAAAATTAAGCTAAATATTGATTGTTACAGACATACAAAAATCACTGAGCAAGACCCATCAGCTTGTGCACTGTACAAAATTTGTGAATTTCGTCTTTGATGACATTATCATACTCTTTAGTGCATCTATGGCTATTAACAACGAGTCGTAATGGGTTCATGTCCATTTTATAATAGACTCTTTATCATGGTATTATCATGCAATTTAGTGCATTTATGACGGCATTATTATGGACTTCAATGCATTTGTGACGGCATTGTTATGGACTTAAATGCATTTCTGACGGCATTATAATGGACTTTAATGCATTTATGACGGAAGTATTATGGACTTTAATACATTTAAGACAGCAATATTATGGACTTTAATGTATTTATGACGTTATTATTATGGACTTTAATGCATTTATGACTGCATTATTATGGACTTTAATGCATTTATGACGGTATTATTATGGACTTGAATGCATTTATGATACCATTATTATGGATTTTAATGCATTTAATCAACTCTAAATGTATATAAGACTGTCTTGTCATGAAAATTAATGCGCTTAAGATGATGCTATCATGTTATCATTCAAGGATTGTACTTCATTAACGATGCAGGTAGCATGCACTTGTGCATTTAAGACCGTATTATTGTGGACAGCAATGCATTTAGGGATTATTGTTCTGCATTTATGACGTTGTTATCATTTTAAAGCATCTAGGACTGTGTTGTCAAGGATTGTATTGCGTTAATCACGGAGGTATCATGGACATGAATGCATTTATGAGGGTGTTATCGTGGATTCTTATTGCATTTTAAAGCATCTAGGACTGTGTTGTCAAGGATTCTATTGCGTTAATAACGGAGGTATCATGGACATGAATGCATTTATGAGGGTGTTATCGTAGATTCTTATTGCATTTTAAAGCATCACCATTAACGTCTATTTTTTTTGTTCCATTAATAATGCAGAATAAACAAATCTATGTTAAATTGGTTAAACACTCGAACATATCTCTGTTAAAGCATGTCATAAAAATGAAAGCTGGAGAAATAATCGATTTTGCTGAGTTTGTTTCTTTTTATTTGGGATGCCGTTACTGTGAAAATATTTTTTCAGCTTAGTAGCTTTCCAGTTTCTAGGAGCAGACGTCGTAAGATACAATATTCCTCACGATATTTGATGGTTGCATGGATTAATTTAGTACATTGGAATCTCCCTTAACTCTCTGGATCTTTCTCGGTGTTCAGCCATTGTCACAAACTGACCTTTAAGCTATAATCTTCTTTTATTTATGCATTAAATACGTTTAGATTTTCGGTATAATAAAGATCTGAAGATATATTATGTGACGCTGACTGTGCTAAAATAAATTATCTGAAGTTCACTGTAGAAAAATCTCATGTAAGTAATATGATCGTGATAGTGGCCTACTTGTACTCACTAGTCGCGAAACTCGTGCACTTCATGACACCTGCAATGTGTTTATATGCAATGTAGAACTTGGCCAGTGACACGTGCAATATAGGCATTTAAAAATCTGGACATTTATATATGTCAGATTAAACTGCTGTCAATTAAACTGCTGTCAACCTGGGAAGAGGTTTAGACCACAGGTACTCGACGCGAGCTTGATGTTAGAAAAAAAAAACACCAATAATCTTAAGGAAAAAGTCATACAGAGTGACAAACATATCTCACATTACCCCCATGACCCGTTGTAACTTTGGACACTCTCTGTAATACTATATAAGAGACAAGGTTTGTAACTTCCGAATACTTCGTTCCACCCATGACCCTATATTTCCTTTTGCTATTTTCGTCTCTAACGATATGCGATCATATTATATGGCTTGGTTTACTTACTCCTGGGATATTTTTATATCCATCAAGCTATCGTTGACTATTTTACTTTGCACCAAACTGAAGTTACGGGCTCCGAAACGTGCGAATTTCGCGAATTTTGGTCAGAGTGGACACATCTACGCTCAGGTAAAACTTTTTGAGCCAATCATATTTCGCCGTTTACTTTTGTGCTGTTTTCAAACTGAGTTTCGCTTATATGGGATATGTGTGAAGAAGAAAATGTTTAATCCTTCGATGTAACAGGATTCCTAACGTTGAGGCTAGTTAATGGTAAGTAAACACTTACTTTATCGTAGAGTCGCAAACATGGTATATGTAGCTGTTTGCACCGGTTGTCCACCTGAGCGTAGATATGTCCTCTCTGACAAAATTCGCGAAATTCGCACGTTCTAATGGTCCACAACTCTGTTATGGATATGACAGGTGCTCAGAACCTTTTCAAAACAGTAGTTATTAATTCTTTATTGTATCATTACATTGATCTGTCTTTAAATATGACGCTTTAATCATCCATTCTTGTTCAAGCACTAAATTCATTGAATATGCATTGCAGAAGAATGGCTACTACTGAAATCATACATTGCTATCAAGGCCTCTTACATATGTATATTTTGTCCACATTCTTCCTTAGCTAAACAAGAACAGTTGTTATGTTTGCACATATTCTCTGGACAATTCTTGATAGAGGTAACCAATAAATCTGACGTACAGGTGTATTGGTATAAACAAGAAGTAATGTGGCTGTTGAATAGAATAAGGATGTAGAATTTGTCATTCCACTGAATAAAGAAAAAAAGATTGCTCTAGCAGGTGAAGGTAAATAAATATCTAAGCACAAAGCTCACAAGTACAGATTAGTATGTCCCTCGTATTTGTAATGCACGAATTACTATTGTTGCGAAAGTTTACATTTTGTTAACTGAAGCAGTATTACTGATAAATGTCTGATTACAGGTGCGCTAACAATTGTAAATTACCTGAAGAGACTGGACATAATAATGAACATGAAATCGTCTGATATCATGTGTAACCTATTGCTTTATTATCAAACTCTGACTACTAGTGTAAGTTTTTGGTAAAGAGGAGGCCAATGTTGTAGTCATTCCTTACGATCTGACACAGGACAGCACTTTGGGTGTTGTCAACTTAGGAAATATTTTCCCAGATTCTCAAATATACCGTTAATGTATAATATGCAGTTTAGTGAAGTCTAAATTATCAATATATTGCCAGATATAGAACTACTTGTTGACACAGCAAATGTATATTCAGGATTAGAAAACAATAATATATAAATTAAAAATATTTCCAGCAAGACCCGGTCGTATGTTAAACCAAATCAACAGATTTCATCACTAGAAAAAATATGCTCTTATTTCTACCATTTTCTTTGTATCTAGTTGCATCAGACTTCATTACTTTCTGTACTTTTTTGTTCATATATTTTCAGGTTTTCAAAATCAATGTGAGTTTATATTAGTCTTTCGTTCTAATTCTTCCTCTTTGGTTTGGTAATCGTTTTTAGGATCCGTCAATTATTTCGTGCCACTTGCTTTTTCTCAGCATATTACCTGACCTAACAATACACTTCTTCCGGATCTATGTATTTCATCCTTTCATGCTAATCAGATAACATATTTCTTATAATTTATTTTAACAAATATAAACCTACATGAGGATAAAGAAACCTTCAACGTTGAACATTTCAACGAATATTTATTCTGACCAGTAAGATGATGAGTCTTCCTTCTGATGAACATTTTATATCAATATTGTTTCCGAGTCACATAATTTCTTTTTCTTTTTCTTTTAACTCGGTAAACGTGTAAAATTACAAATTACGTACAATTAGTTAAAATTGAATTGCTAAATCTAAAAGGAATCATGAAATATTTTAGCAGCATCATTCCAAAATTACTGGTCGATAGATACGTAACACTAGAGTCATTAAAATATAAGATGTCACTAGAATTAGTAGTGTCATAATCACCATGGAAACAGAGAAGAATGCTACACTCCTACAAAGGATGCACAACTCGTTATGTTGGAAGAGAGCAGAGTAAGAAAACTAAGTTTGACATTAGTCACTAGATGTACATTACTCTTTTTAAGTGCAAGACGAAACATGTTGAGCGAAAACATTATTTATCCGCTCTTTCTAAAGAAGTGGAATTAGTGTTCTATGCCTTGAGTAATAGAAGGTTCGTGCTTCTTCTAAAAGCTTTATTCATCAAATTGTTTTAATTTAGTAATAAAAAGGTATTCGATATATATGATAAAATATACGTATTATGTGTCTGCATATTTCGATAAAAATGACAAGCTTGAAATGTTGATCTCTGTTATCAATTTATTTCCTATATACCTTTACATAATTTGAGGGTGTTTGACTTTTGTCGTGCTTTATACCCAACTAGCAAACAGTATCAATATTCCAAGTTCTGCAGTATCCTGGAGAATATAGTTGGGTCTACAATATTCATCTTAACATGTATCTCTCAAAATAACCGTCTACATTTCAGCAATAATTAAAAACTACAGCAAGGCATATTTAGGTCGTGTACGAGCAGTTTTATATTTAATCTGTTGTAAGTGCAAGTGCCAAAGAAGATGGCTTTCTCGGACAAAAGATATGAATCATGCATCACTAATCACTTGATGTTGTGAATTATTTTACTTTATGGCAAATTCATTTAAATACCTTGTTGCATGACGCAATTGCCGTCTTTTATTATTATTATCCTTTGCTTGATTTATATTAAGCAAATATTAACAGTATCCTTCCGGTTAGTTAGAAAATACGTGAAATACAAATCAATCATTGATTAAGAATTTTTTTTAAAAAATGGCATTGAGTCTGGAAACATGACTGCAGGCTATCATCATTTTTGCTTACTATTTGCGTCTTAAACAAAATCAAATATTGTGAAAACTTTGCAATGTATGCGTGTAACTAAAATGCGGTAACTACTTGAGTGATCAGCAACGCTAAATTCGCAATAGTCAGTAGCTTAATATTCGCAATTTACCATTCATATATACCGCTGACAAATATAGGACAGCTGATTCTCACAGGGAACGTCATTGTATTTAAACCCATTGTCGATATTGAGGTGCACACATTTCTCATTGTTTAAATAATTGTCTGGTTGCCCGTTAATCCATGAAAAATATGAAAAATTTTGCTCGTTCCACCATGTCCATACTCGTCCAACTCCAATGGCCCGTAGTCCGATAAACGGTCCGTAGCCTACCGTAGCGGCTAATCCTGGAAAAGGAAAATGTTTCTGCTAGATGACGAATATCAAACATTAGAATAATAAGGCTATACATTCGAAACAATATCAAGGCTATGGAAATGCCAAACGTAGATTAATTATTTTCTGATATGAGTTTTAAGATAAAAACGCAGCTTAATCGAATACATTGACATTATAAATGTTAAATATTCTTATGAAATTATATAACTAAATAAAATAAAACAGTCACATGTCTTAATGTTGATAAATACTGGCATACCATCTACTAGCTTATAAGATCAAAATGGCTTTACTGTTAAATTGTAAGTAATTATAAGAATATACTGAAAATCGTATTGTTACAAACCAGGGGTCTTTGCTTGACCGAGCGGTGTCAAAACCCGGGCGCGAATCCCGTTAAAAGTCATTAGTTTACCACAAATTTCCAAAGACTTCTATACAACTTCAGTTGTAATTTGGAAAGCCCGATGCGTCCATTCTATGCATTAATTTTATTCGAATGAATGCAAGACCACATTATTCACAATATGCAAAATATCCATCAACCGCACATCCGCTTAGATCCTCTACATCAACTTTCCGTATCGTCAGCAGTTTACACCGTAAAAACTCTGCAACTATCCCTAACACAAGGGACTATTTTAACTGCGCCACCCGAGGCCAGTCAATCTACCGTTTCAAGGCACATCACACCAGTAAATCTACATCACATTTGCCACTATGGCGACATAAACGTTATCCGCCGAGTCCCTTCTCATTTATTCCAGTGTGTAATTTACCGGTTTCCTGACGCAAATACTGCCAGTGCAGTCACAACACCAATGTACACCACTAGATTTTATAAAGTACTACATCACTTAGGGACAGTCATGCGGATTGGGTCTGAATTCGCTACTCATTCACCAAGGCATTTTGGAAACTCACTAATACTTTCTCTCTGTAACGTTTGCTACTAATAATTGGCTAATTATTTCGGGCTAAGAAATATTTCCCATTGCACGGAATCTCAATAATTAAACAAGTAATTACACAAACCTAAGCATTGCTTAAGCGGAGCGCGACAACCAATTGCCGAACTGTTTAATTTTATTACAGTATTTTCACTACAACACGTGAATTTGTATGAATGAATGTAAACTTCTAATTTACCGTTCAACACTTGCTGAATGTACTGAAAATCGTGTACGTTCTCGATAATGAACAGCTTAGCTCCCTCGGACTCGCAGTCAGCCATTGCATCAACAAAGTTCTTTTGCTCGCTGTGAATCTTGAAGCACAGTCCTAGTGGCTGGTAGTAAACATAGTCGACATTGCATTTCTGTGGCTCTGTTAAGGACATAGATTCCTTGCGGAATGAAATCAAAAAATTGATGTTATTAAGTTTGTGTGTGTGTGTGTGTGTGTGTGTATTATTCTTTCGTTTAGAAATAACTGACAGAATGGATGAATTTATGATTCTTTATCCCTTTCCCATATCTCTTTCTAAATACGATCAAATAAAAGGTAGGAAAGAAGAGAGCCAAATATCATCGCCCACTGCTTTTTTATATGAAGACAGATACTAGATTAAGTGTAAATATTTCATGTTTCATATATCTTTCACAAACTTTTTAACATCTTTACTTTTTTATTTTTGCGTGCTCTTAATGCTAATCTTTTTTATGAACGGTTTATATTATATGATGTTTATGTAATTCGTCATTTTTTTAACATTTGCATAACGTTTATGGTAAAATGACCATTTGGCAACAAACGTTAAGAGAAATAAACGCATTTAACATTAACTGTTTACATCACGTTTAGAAGTCTGCATTTAGTTGTATTTCCAATGTTGTCTCCATGTTCTAATGTGCTGCTGTACAGTGCTACTACTATTAATTTAAACGATGCAAATAATAAATTACCGCTTGCATTGTTTTCGCTTCTGCACAGGAATATGATCATATTACAAATTAAAGCTAAATCTTATAACACCACAGTACAATTTAAAATAATATGACCCCTTTTTATTAAAAGACTTAAATAAAATAAACAGTTCAAAAAATTAAAATTTGTGCACTAAATTAATTTACTACTCTAGAACATTCACATAAATAGTCATTTTTACAAGTTATAACACTTGCATTAAAGTAGATATTCTCTGACACGAAGACACTATATGCTACATGAATTCAATAAAATGAATATTTTGTAACAGATGCCTTACTATCAGGCTGCTTTGTCATTTTAGTAAAAGAAAAATCACTAAAATCGATTATTTCAAAATGTAGATAATATGCACAGTAGATACCATTAATGGAAAAGTTCATGTGTTTCGAGCGATGACTTCTGTAACCGGGTCTGTTATGCGAATCAATTAATATTATCAGTAAAAAGTCCGACACATTACAGCTGTTATCACAGCATATATATATATATATATATATATATATATATATATATATATATATATATATATATATATATATATATATATATATATATATATATATATATACAGAGATGGATAGACATACAGACATACAGACAGACAGATAGACATATATATAGATATATATAGATAGAGAGATAGTTAGCAAGCTAAATAAAAGCAAGAAAATGTACTTTATTGAAAGGTGATATTACACAAAGTAGGCCTGAACCAATCGAACATGTCATCTTTATATATATATATATATATATATATATATATATATATATATATATATATATATATATATATATATATATATATATATATATATATATATATATATATATATATATTCATTTTATTTTGCACTCAAAACGAAGCATTGATGCCTGAACCAAACAAAAGACGAGTTCGACTTTCTCGAAAGTTTAAATGCGTTATATATTTTATTCAAATAGATTATAATAGATTTTAGATTTATTCAAATAGATCTAACCATTATAAATGATATTTGTGTATTATTATTCTTGAATTTAATTTATTCCTTTTTTTTTGTTTGCTTTTGTAGTGAATTGTTTGACTTAATGGCTTAAGCGATGATAACGTTCTCGTTAAGTAGCTTTCGTTCAAGTTAAATGCTCTAATTGAACACAAAGAATCTGACTAGTTCAAACTTGTTTGCATGTACACTTGACCGGAAGAGGCGCTTATTTACAGAGTCGTTCTTATAATGTGTTCGAAGTTCACGTCATGGCGTAATTCCTGGGGATAATATATATTGGAGTCGTTACTTTCGTTAAAAGAAAATTATATAGATGTATTTATTAAATCATTTTGGAGAAGAAAAAACATGAATTGGTAATATCTGTATTAGTTATACAGGCAGTGAGATTCGGCAACCTGCAACTGACATACTTGTATAGTAGGTCCAACCTTGTTGGATCTCCTCATCAGGTGGTAGACCTCTTTTGAAGGACGTTGATGCCAGACAGATCCGCATATTCGAATGATAGAAGAAAGACAAACAGGACGGATTCTTGTTGCAGAGGACGCCACAACTGACCAAGGAGATATTAGTCTTTTTCCATATGATCATTGCAGTGTCCAGGTTATTTACGAAATCATGATCCGAATGCCATTTGGTGTTTGTGATTTCTGTCAATCAAAAAATAAGTCAAACAAGAAGGGGCCATCAGACAATGCAGCAATATACATTATTAAACAGGGTTATAAAAATAACTACTTGATCTTATATATATATATATATATATATATATATATATATATATATATATATATATATATATATATATATATGCAAAACAAATGATTCAGTTCAAGAAGATGATCACATAAAATTAACGATGATTTACTCTAACATAAATGTTGTATCTTGCTGTCGAAACATTTAATGTCATCAAATATCGACATTAATTCATTAGCCTCGTTGCCTTTTTCAATATAAACAATAAATGGCCAGGTAGAAGGAAAACGAATATTTAAATAAATTAAACTTCGACATAAACCAATACCAAGCGACAGATACCAAGATATATTACTGATCACAAGCCAGTGAAATAAAACGGTAACATTCAAGAATAGATGTGTTGGCACAGAATTGAGCTGAAAATGTTTTCCTTTGAAACATAGAAATTGTAAAATCCAATATAATATACAATTTAGTAATTATATAACACGGTCAAACACTTTCAATATGAGTTTCAATATAATCCGTCATGCAAAAGTAAGCTTTAGACAGTTTTAAATTTTGTTCTATTTCACTATGTTATACTGAATTAATACAATGCGACTATTATATCCGATTCTGATCCCCATCTCACTTGGCCTCTTCTTACTAAGTAGAATAATTAAGAGTCGACCGAGGGTGGTCATGTATTTGTTTCACTATATATATATAGTTTGATATATATATATCAAACGATAGCATGCAATTTAAGACATTCAATAAGCCAGTGGGCTATGAAATTTCCAGACAAGATTTTACGGGAATTAAAATGCTGGTGGTGCATGCGGTCGTCAGACGTGATGACACAAAATGCATATCATTGTTATTTAGTATCTATATTCATATCAGAATATTGGAAATGAATTAGCAGTACCTGCTGGGTATTAATACAAGTATCTGATAAAAGTTAATGAATAATTCGCTTTCCTCAAAATGACAACAAATATATACAATTTCTACCCGTCTCTACTTTGGATGTGTTTTTTAGAATATGAGCCTGTATTATATACCGAACCTCATCTTTTCCTCTTTTCCGTTAGTTCTGTTGGAACTACAAAATTCATATCTAATAACTAGTTTTTATTGATCATAAACGTTATAGCCAAAAATGGAATGGAAAGTAAGAGACATTAGTAATAAGTATAGATAGAAATAACTAATAACCAATTTGTAAAAATATCAGCAAACTATGTACGATGAGGCTTGCTACGAAGATTATACTTGCATTTCATCACAATTCCTATTGGTTAAAACTTTTTTAAACTTCTTTTCTCTAATTCATACAAATTTCCAAAACAAGATTATAAGCACTTACCAGAAGCAAATGTGTTGAGAATCATATGACAAAATATGGCATACATACTTCGGTCCCAATCAGAAAATATTTTCATGACTGTAAAGTAGTTTGAATATGAGAATGCTTTTTAAATCACAACACGTGAATTGTTCTTGTCGAGTCATAACGTTGAGCTACATTTATATTATCAATCGATTGTATACCAAAAGCAAGCGGAAACAACATTCTGATCAAACCACGTGTCCTTTTACTAATAATTCTGCCTATATATATGATCCACTCCCAGTTTATATAGATACAAGTGTGGCATTACATGCGTTAATTCTCCTTTTTCTTGTGATCTATCAAAAGCTGCATTGCAAATGTAAGCATTTACGATAAATAGTGTACTATATAAATATGGAAACGTATTATGTTTAGTGACAGATCACTCTTTCACGCAAATTCGATAACTTAATTTTGTTTGAAAACCTACACAATCTGCTTATGTATGCTCATTTTAACTTATATAACCCCAAAATAAATAGATTGGCAATTAATGAGGCTTTCAAACGTAAGAATGCTAAGAAAAACCATAAAGAATGCCTCTCACACAATATCAACAAAAATTATAACGAGATTATAATATAAAATATCACAATCAAAACTATTAATATATGAACAATAAATAGTTGTAAATGAAAGAAGCGTTTTTATGGCCTTTTAGTGCATTTATGAGGGTGTCATTATGGATTCTTAATTAATCTATGACGTCATTATCATAAACTCTTAATGCATTCATAATGATATTAACTTGCACTTTAATGGGTTCACAACGGAGTCATAAATGAGTCTTAACTGACCGTGTTATTATGGACTATTAATGGATAATGACGGTGTAGTCATATACTCTTAATGCATTTAGAAAGTGTTATCATGAACGTCAATGCATTTATGACGGTGTTACCAAGGACTTTAATGCATTAATGACGTCGTTACCAAGGACTTTAATGTATTTATGAAGGCGTTATCATGGACTTTAATGCATTTATGACGGTGTTACCAAGAACATTCATGCATGTATGACGGTGTTACCAAGGACTTTAATGCATTTATGACGGTGTTACCGTGGACTTTAATGCATTTATGACGGCGTTACCAAGGACATTAATGTATTTATGACAGCGTTACCAAGGACTTTAATGTATTTATGACGGTGTTATCATGGACTTTAATGCAATTATGACGGTGTTACCAAGAACATTCATGCATGTCTGACAATGTTACCAAGGACTTTAATGCGTTTCTGACGGTGTTACCAATGACTTTAATGCATTTATGACGGTGTTACCGTGGACTTTAATGCATTTATGACGGCGTTACCAAGGACTTTAATGTATTTATGACAGCGTTACCAAGGACTTTAATGTATTTATGACGGTGTTATCATGGACTTTAATGCATTTATGACGGTGTTACCAAGAACATTCATGCATGTCTGACAATGTTACCAAGGACTATAATGCATTTCTGACGGTGTTACCAATGACTTTAATGCCTTTATGACGGTGTTACCAAGGACTTTAATGCATTTATGACGGTGTCACCAAGAACATTCATGCACGTACGACAATGTTACCAGTGACTTTAAGTGCATGTATGACGCTGTCTCCGTGGACTTTAATGCGATTATGACGGTGCTACCAAGGACTTTAATGCATTTATGACGGTGTTACCAAAAACATTCATGTATTTATGATGGTGTTACCAAGAACATTCATGCATTTATGACAATGACACCAATGACTCTAAATGCATTTATGACGGTGTTACCAAGGACTTTAATGCCTTTAGGATGGTGTAACTAAGGATTTTAATGCATTTATGACGGTGTCACCAAGGACTTTAATGCCCTTATGACGGTGTTACCAAGGACTTTAATGCATTATGACGGTCTTACCAAGAACATTTATTCATGTATTACAATGTTACCGATGACTTTAAATTCATTTATGACGGTGTTATGACATATATTATAGCCAATTATATCCAGTATCGTTAGAGGGTTATTTATTCAAAAGCGTAACGAAAGTTTCTATTTTTATGCCTTTAGTTCACTTTTCTCATTTCCAAATTCATCTTGTACTGGATGTGAAGTACTAATTTCCTAAACTTAGTGGCTTTGCTATCTTTGTAATAAGGCCTAACATTTATATCCCGACATTCCTTATTTATTTCCAGATACGGGAAAATATAATATTTTGATAAAGATTGTAAATAAGAAGTTCAATTTAGGTAACTTTGCTTCTAGCTTAATTATTTTGTGCAAAGGAATCCATCTGCTGATTCTGGGATCGGATTCTGTTATGAAAATTAGTTCCCTTAGGTATTATGGAATAGAGCGTGTGTGATATATCTGCAAGAATGTTTATGTTTCCTTTTGTATCATTATGTTAGGTGTATTGCTTCGAGTCTTGGCTCAAAAGCTGAGTAAGCCGACCTACTGTTACAAAGCAATGGCCTGCTGATTTAGAGCAAGCATTACTGTAACTCAGGGAAACAAACTGTTTGCATGTACTACCTACAAAGTAATGACCTGCTGATTTACAGCAAGCATTACTGTAACTCAGGGAAACACTGTTTGTATGTACTACCTACAAAATGATACAGGGAACGCGTTAAATTGTGATGTTCTTTTCTTGTCGTCCGCAAATCAATGCCAAGTGATTTGCATGTATTGTTAAAATGACAATGTGATCATCTATTAATTTTGGATGGAATTGGCACGTATCCACGTATCGGTAATGTAAATAAAACTTTCTAAAAGTAGAATATTTTAATAGATATCTGATAATATAATGCCACGCCAATAATGGATTCAAATATACATTTCTAAAACAAGTAGTACTGAATAATTGTATTTCAATAAATATTCGATTAATTTAATATACGTTTAGCAGCTTGATGCTTAACAACTCAACCAGTGCAAAGCACTATAGTGCCGGGGCAATGTGGTAATGCACTTAGCTTAGAAGCAAGCAATTGCGGGCAACTCCGGCGGATGTGAGATTTCGAACCGATACTTTTACCTTGATAAATAATAATAATAATAATAATAATAATAATAATAATAATAATAATAATAATAATAATAATAATAATAATAATAATAATAATCAAAACAATGTGGACTATGTGAAGTTCTAAGCGCTTTACTATATGATATGACATATCAAAACATGTACAACGACAAAAATTACACAAACACCATAAAATCATAGGTCAAACGCACTTTGAAAATAAATAAGGAAGTAAACATTATTAAGATATAATCTTATACTCGCAATATATACGCTTTAAGAGACACTATAGGTTAAATCTCTCTATGTATGTATGTATGTATGTATGTATGTATGTATGTATGTATGTATGTATGTATGTATGTATGTATGTATGTATGTATGTATGTGTGTGTGTGTGTGTGTGTGTGTGTGTGTGTGTATGTATGTATGTATGTATGTATGTATGTATGTATGTATGTATGTATGTATGTATGTATGTATGTATGTATGTATGTATGTATGTATGTATGTATGTATGTATGTATGTATGTATGCATGCATGCATGCAAGCAGGGAGGGAGGGAGGGATGGATGGATGGATAGATAGATAGATAGACAGACAGACAGACAGACAGATAGACAGATAGATAGATAGATAGATAGATAGATAGATAGATAGATAGATAGATAGATAGATAGATAGATAGATTTGTTTGCGATCACTCGCGTGAAACTCAGACTTCTAAACACAATATTTAACGGTTAATAAAATGGAACATGATAATATTTGTTTATGTATATCCTTTTAGTTTCTTATTGGAGTCAACGTTGGCTCAAGGTAAGACAGTGGGACATGAGACCATAAGGGAGAAGGTACCGTTCTTGCAATCGGATCAAATGGAGTCATCTTCCGTAATATGTCCATATGGAACACACTTTAGTTACCATACCACGACCTTACCATCATTTTTTGATGTGGCTTAAACACCCATATACGCAAAAACACACGTATACTCACATACACTAGTCTAATAAATACCACTAAATAGTCACGTTTATGGACACCATTGAACAGTCTGATTGCTAGCTTCCAGTCTTTCGATGTAACGATGAATCAAGTTGATGATTCCGAAGACATATATTACGATCTCGTTTAGAAATCTGCCATTTACGTCGAAACGATGAAGACCCTCCGATTCTTGGAAAAATATAACTAAGTTATTGTGTTATTACAAAACTAATGGTCACGATGAAATAACTAGAAGTAAGGAAAGAAACTACCCCCTACCCAATAATCATTTTATTATGCTATAGTTTTGTCCCGGAGCACATCCATTTTCATTATATCACATTATGTAATCTGTGTCCCATGAATGTATATTGTCTCTTTGTCTCTTCTTTTACGGGTCTCTTTAATAACTGTTCGTCTTGCCGACTGGATAGCTTGATATCATGTTTATTGCTACCCTTTCCTTAGAACAGAACCGATTCTAGCATCTAAAATTGCATATATATATATATATATATATATATATATATATATATATATATATATATATATATATATATATATATATATATATATATATTTATATATATATATATATATATATATATATATGTATGTATGTATGTATGTATGTATGTATGTATGTATGTATGTATGTATGTATGTATGTATGTATGTATGTATGTATGTATGTATGTATGTATGTATGTATGTATGTATATATATATATATATATATATATATATATATATATATATATATATATATATATATATATATACATACATACATGTATATGTATATATATATATATATACATATATATATATATATATATATATATATATATATATATATATATATATATATATATATATATATATATTATATATATATATATATATATATTTATATATATATATATGTTTTTCTATATATATATATATATATATATATATATATATATATATATATATATATATATATATATATATATATATATATATATATATATATATATATATATATATGTATATATATATGTATATATATGTATATATATGTATATATATATATGTATATATATATGCAATTTTGGATGCTAGAATCGGTTCTATATATATATATATATATATATATATATATATATATATATATATATATATATATATATATATATATATATATATATATATATAAGGGTATTTTTACATTTTTACACCTATTAATATGATGTTCAGTGTAATGATATTCGCTCTGTCTTGTATCCGCTGGCACGAGTCTTGCATTTCGTAATAAAATATATTAAAATATATGTATATCATGTTTCAGTCATTTATAAGAAATCAAGTTGGTCTTACTATAATCTGGAAAACATTGCTAATGAAAAGTAATTAGCTAGTGATAACATTCTCAGTCATAAATGATTTCGTGAAGATTTCGTCGTAATCCGGAGAACGTCTGGAGGCACTGACATAACACAATCTTCGAATGGTATTATTGATGCTCATTTCACAAATAAAATTCCATGAAAACTATTTGTCGCGGATAGACAAGTTGTCAGCAAAATAAATGGTGCCCAAACAGTATTAAGTGCCAATTTTTCTCACACACAGATCATATGCACATCACAGAGAAAATGTATTATGTGCCATTTTTTCACACACAGATCATATGCACATCACAGAGAAAATGTATTATTTGCCATTTTTTCACACGCAGATCATATGCACATCACAGAGAAAATGTATTATATGCCATTTTTTCACACACAGGTCATATGCACATCACAGAGAAAATGTAATTTGATATTTAACTATGTACAAAGTAATGTACACAAATTATGTCAGGCATCAAATACATCTGGACATTGTTGTGCCCCTGACGTTAAGCATGGTGGACGAGACAGTGATGGCGACTCTGTGCAACTTTCTCTCACTTGAATGAATCCCACGCGCAAGATATGACACTATTCCCCTCTCCCAGCTGATGCTTTCAAATCCTTTAGCGAAGCAGAAGGTGTATTTGGGAGTTGCTGGCCTGCATAAAGGCGGCTCAAGGTCTTTACTCATTGGCTAAAAGAAGCTGTAGATCTCGACACCCCAGCCACGCCTTTCCCCCTCCCCATTTGGTAATTGATTACACCTTTAAGATCACAATGGTCACCTCCATCTAATGAGTAGGTGACTGCAAAATGTGCTCTGAACTTTGACCCCTTCACCTTAAACATCGTCATCATATGGAGGCTGATAGGAATAACACCGTAGTGGTCAGACACCTAGTACGAATACAAATGAAACACACGTCACTATAGGTGCCTGGAACTTAAGCACACTAATGGATAATACACCAGAGAGAAGAAAAGTTATGGTGTTAGATACTCCACTGGACATATTAAACATCCAAATACCAGCCCTGGGTGAAAGTCACATAAGCAATAGCGACAACTCACAGACACACGACCCGACTACACAGCGAATAGTGACAACACATAAACATACGACCCGACTACACACCTTTTTCTGGAGCGGCTGAATGAAAAAAGAGCAACGTGAAGCTGTTTTGGGGTTTGCCATCAAATCACAACGAGTTAGCAAGTTGAAAAAATTACCGAAGGGTCTAATTACAAATGGAGCTTTAGCTATCTGATTAAGGACATGCAAATATCATCAGCACATACACATCCACCATGAACAACCCAAATGAGATCAATGATAAACTGTATGAGGATCTTGAAGGCTCTACGCGCAGATGTAGCAAAGGCAGACAAACTCATATCCTTTCAGAAATTAATACGAGAGTTGGCACACATCAACAGAGGTGGCAAGGTGTCATTAGCGCAAATGGGTTTTAGTAAACGCACTAGCAACGATTTCCTTCTACAAAGGAAATACTCTGCCTGTTGTCACTATAATGTGACTGGGTGGGACATCGTGCTACATGTCTATGGCAAAATGCCTCAGTGCTAGACACATCGCTATAAACTGCTATACTGCTGACATTGGAGTGATATAATTAAATTTTGTTAAGGCTACATTAAAAATCCAATTCACAGACATGATTCAATGATTTTAAACTTCATATAACCCTCCTATTAGTTTAAACTGTTCTAGGTTTTTTATTCAGTTGTATTTGTAAGCTAGTGATGTGATGATGTAGCAGTTAAGTAGAATTGATTCGTTCTTAAATTGTATATCTTTTTAAAATCAGGGCAATTAATTACAAAATAATGCTTAACAATACAGTATTAGAAGAACCGGAATGTCTTTCTAGATTGTCTCCCTTATACTACATTGCATATACCCTTAAAGGCTTTCGATTTTTCCGTTGGAGACTGAACATCTCAGAATAAAATTGCTTAAATAAAGCTTATAAAGCTGTACCATTGCTAAAATAATGGGGTCGTCTTATTCTTCACAGAGACAGACAGACAGAGAGACAGACAGACAGAGAGAGAGTAAAATAATGGGGTCGTTTTATTCTTCATTTCGTGCAACACCGCTACATTAACACACAATAAAAGAAACTCGACGAAAAATATTTTTATTTGTATAGAGGTCAGTAGTCTTCGTTCTCTACTTTTTGTTATAAAAGTGACTACATAACTCCAGATGGTATTGCTAAATCTGTTGTTTGTTTGGTTCTTTTTTTTCATGTGTCACCGTAATCTTGCTTCGGGTACATGCTATTCATTTGAACAAACGGCTTTATGTCTTTATAATATTTGACATGAATAATACTATGATATGCAACATGTATGCTGCTATCGGGAATGCTGTGGCTTTTAAATTCACGCTCTGAACAATTACATTTCATGAGCTTTAACACTGGAACAAAAGATAATATCATTACGCCAGACTGAGGTTATGACAGGTTTGGTTTTGGAATAGTCTACTAAGCTTTTGTATGCATGGCATGTGTTTCAATCTTTATTGAGAGAGAGAGAGAGAGAGAGAGAGAGAGAGAGAGAGAGAGAGAGAGAGAGAGAGAGAGAGAGAGAGAGTTAATAAAGCGAAAAAATGACTTAGATTAACTGTAAATATATGAAAATAAACTAATTAGCTCTTGTTGGTTTAGTCATTTCATTTAGTTATAATTCTATATTAATTTCCTTGAGCATAAGTATTATAGTTATTATTATTAAATTTAGTTTGTATGTTTATTTGTATTTTATTTATTTTTCTGGTTAATTTTTGACTAAATGATGCAAGAGGGAGATAACGTTCTCGTTAACTAGCCTTTGTCAACGTTATGTCTCATTCGATAGTTGCGTTTTTGACACACACACACACACACACACACGCACACACACACATACACACCCTCAATATTTAAGGTAGACGGCATGAGACTACTTATCACTAACCTGTCATTTATAAATTGACACACAATCTAAATCTCTATTGTGATCTACATTTACAGAGAGTTAGGCTTGAAAATGGGTCGGCTGGTTGGTGACTGCCTGTCACAGATACACCTCATTGGAGATCAAACGTGTAAATTGGGCTGCAAACGAACAGCCGACGCGGCTTACGTAATTAGATGTGTCTGCTACAGAGGTAAATATCTAAAACTCAACACGATTGAGGGGTGATGAAAGGTATGTTAATTTGTTATAGCACTATAGAACGTTAAAGATGAATAAGGTAAGTAAAAATATCAAATAGGTGACAGACACCTAAAGATTGGTTAATTTATTTAAAACATTATAAGTACGCAAAGTACGCAAAATTCAAAACTAAACAAACACTATTCTAAATTCACAACTCAAGAATATTAGAACAATTGCACAGGTGGCTAACACACTATTGATATAAGGATACCCGTAGGCAAAACTGGTTACATTTGACCATAAACCCCCTAACTGAAATAAATTTAGGAGGGTAAACTTCTTGGGTCTTTGGTGTGGAGGAGTGGCGGTGGGGTAGGGGAGTAGCTTGCGTGTCTGCCATTTTGTCTCAGGGAAATGGTCAAAATAGCTCTTTTCTGTCAAAAACGAATGCAAAAAGAGGGGTTGGTGGTAGTATTGGTTCAGAATTAAAGCAAAGAGTTGTAAAAGGAATTAGCATTAATACCTCAGTCTGAATCTTACTAGCCTCCTTTCAACAGAAATCATTAATTAGATTTTTTTGTATCTTTAATGTAATATTGTTATGATTTTTCTGTAATAGGTCATCGTCGGATGAAAATATGCCAAAAACAAACTGTCCAGTGAGTCCTTAAATGTTTCCAGTTCAAGACAAAGAATATGACTGATTCACAATTGTTTGTATGTAGACATCTGACAGGAACTGGCGCTTTTTATAAGTGCCTTTATTAACAAATTATACATATGAACTAGTGTTCAGTTATAACTTCTGTCAATAGCTGTACCGTATATAGGAATTACACATTATGAACAAAATTTTGTAGAGTCTTTCTGACCAGTGTTGATTCTGTTTGGCACAAAATTCAACAGCTGCCTAATATATACCATCGATATTGCTGTTAATTAAAGCGGCTTTGTAACAAATTCAAAATCAAACAGCGTCAATACCCAATATAACTGCCAGCAATATACAACATATGATTGTTACATTTTATAGCATGAAAACTGTGCAATTCAATTTCAAACGAACTATTAACCATTTGCTGCTCGAAGTTAGTGTTATCACGTATTTCTCCAGAAGAGCAGCAGAGAGGCTGGAATTCGGTGCAATGGGAAATATTAAATATTCCTTAGCACGAAATAATTAGTCATTTATTAGGAGCAATCGTCACGGAGAGAAAGTGTTAGTGAGTTTCTGAGATGCCATGACCAATGAGTAGCGAACTCAGACCCAATCCGCATCACTGTCGCTGGAGTGATATAGCACTTTATAAAAACTAATGGTGTACATTGGTGTTGTGACTGCAGCGGCAGTATTTATGGTAGGAAACCGGTAAATTACACAATGGGGCAGCAGAGAGGCTGAACAGACAACTTTTTAGAGATCTTATTTTTAAAAATTAAGGGTTCCTATAAAGGCTGAAAAAAGTTTTTGCCTTAACAGTAAAAACTTCTCTAATTGATCAGATTTTTTTAGATTTTTTGACAATCTGGCCATTAGGCGTATGTCGTTCAGCCTCCCTGCTGCTATAAATAAAAATTCAAGGACCAAAGATTTTATCTAAACCTACATGACACTTTGATCTTGGATCATGTAAGTTTATCGTTAATAATCCAAATGGAACAGCTTGTGCCTTTAGAAAAGAAACTTTTAAATTTAATCATAAGTATGTCCACTGATCACCAAGTATAATACATATTTTGCAATGTATAATTATCTACGCCATTAAACACAACCAAAATATTAGTTATCTCTGATCATCTTGGGTATCTGCGTGTATCTCTGAGTAACATTAATCACGTCAGTATTTTTATGTCTACCTCGAAAAAATATTCTAGCTGGATTGGATTGTTTATCCAGCATCACATCATCGTACACTACGAGGTTATTAATAAATCCATCTAAGTCATTTACGGATGGAGCTTCATCAATATCGGTAATAAAGTCAATGATATATTTTTTGTCTTCGTTCAGCAATTGTGCAGGGTCCCAGGAAGTCTTAGACCTTTTCCATACCACGAAGGCAGGGTCCCCGGAAGTCTTAAACCGCTTCCCTTTTTTGTAGGTTTTTATTCCCTGTCGGGTTGCTTTCTTTAAAGCCATTCCAGCAGCGGTTCCAACATCGCCTAGCGCAGCTGATTTTCAACATCTGGAGTTTCAGCAGCTATTAATGCTGGTATAGCTGCGAGAAGTGGAAATAGATTTAGCGATGTCTTTAATAACCTATGCGGAAAGATTAAGTTGTATCCCAGTCTTTGATTGCTTGGCTTCATTGAAGTGATTATACTGACGTTCGGTCAACGAAAGCTTTTTCGGACCACCTGCGATATGTTCTAGCTGCAGTGATATTTTTACCAAACCATTATTTTTTGTTGATGATTGTAGATTTTTAATTTGACCATGAGTCAGTTACACTAACGTGATGATATCACATTTATAATATTATGAGCAATTTAATTACATGTTATCTACTGGGGCATCAACGGCTCTCATTCGTCCAAAAGCACCTTCGAGTTTCATTGATTTGTCGCTGAGTATAACTGCGATTGTTCCTCGATTCACACGGGCTTGAAAATGTATATCAACTACTGATTGTCTGGTTAAATCTGAATTTTCTAGTAAAAAGTAATAAATCAGCGCTGTAAAATCTAGCTGAAATATTTGTAAACCAGTAACAATGTTTTGATCACGACCCATGAACGACATAAGGCGATGATATGCCGGTGTTACATGATTTTGATCGAAATTTAACAAAATATCCTCTGATGGTTCTTGATATCCATTTGTTCTTAATGAAAGCTCAGAAACACCTAGCTTATCACATACCATGATACTTTGTGTCTGATTATTTACTCGTGCAGTATTTTGAAGTGCAATAAATATATGTCGCGGTGCAGAAACACCTTGCTGATAGTCTATTTATCTTGTAAATAAACCGTTAATGGTACTTTGGAGAGAATCTGTGGTCATCGTTAACCATGATAACATTGATTTACCACCTTGACTCATAAAAGATCGTAACCGATCTTCTTCAGATGTTGTTGGGGTCGTCACTATCAACCAGAGCGAATGTTTGGTCAGTATAACTTTACCATGAAGTGCCCTAGTTGAAGCATCATCAGCTCCTTCGGCGTGCCATATTTCATCATCATCAGTACCTTTTCTTAGGAGTACAACTGTATGTTTGGCTTCAAAGATAACCATTCGTACGTGTCTGCAGAATCCAAAGATATGTAACAGTGTGAATCACACACGAAAATGCTTTCCTATTACCATTTAACATTTCTCGGCGTCTTGAAAATCCTAAACTTAATTCTGGATTAACACTGTGCAATAACAAAAATGAAGCAGCATGCCGGGCTATCATTCCAGCTGGTTGTGGATCGAATGCAGTATTCTGAGTTGTTGTATTAAATTATGTTGTCTATTGTCAGGAGAATCAGTTATATCCTTTGCAAACATCATTAATGGACCAACTGATCTTAAGTAATCGTCGCCGTATCTTGCATGGCCAAGTATCGTTGTGGCAACGTCAACGTCTTTCTGAATTAATTCAATATGTTTTCCGTCGATCATGTACGTAGCGCTATCAAATAACGCCATAATACCATTATTAAAAAAAAAAACAGTTCAAGCCTCAGCGGCATATTCAGTATCATCTGTTTTTAAACTTTCTCCTTCGACTTCAATAAATGCTACAGTGTGTAAGAAATATCTACTTGTATCCTGAACCTGTAGTTCGATTCGTCCACGCTGATATGGAATTTGTGCGTCATAAGAATAATACTGATAATATTGCACAGACTCATCTATGAGAACTGGTTCATCCATGTCAAAAGCTTAAACATCTTCATTATTATCACCTTCGTCTAACACGAAGACCACTTCTTGCATTCAGACTAACGGTTATATTTTTTTTCCGTTTCCGACATTGGTACATCTGCCAACTCTGCTAGTTTTTAATTAGCGGCGTGATTTATTATTTTACTTACACTTGCGGGCATCACTTCAGTGCTGGCCAATTTCACAGGTTGAGGTCGGACCGCTTGGGATCTGCATATTAGTCGTGATAGTTTATTTTTGATTGCTGAGAATGCTTTGCTAGCAATATCACCAGCAGTGCCTATACCTTTATCACGAAAAAAATTCAATTGCTTTCATTCCTAGCTGCTTTGCATTTGGTATTGCTTTTGGGGCTATTCTTCTAAACCGCCCCTGAACAACATCACCTAGTCCATCTCCGTAGGTTGTTTTGTATGCCGGTAATTAAAAGTTTATTACCCTGACCATGGTAGGTCCACGTTGAGTACCATACACGATCATTTTTATTACTAAGTGACTTTATCACTAATTGTATGTAATCACTGTGGTAGTAATTGGTGATTGTATTAATAATGGACTGATACATATTAACATCCATGATACCGCGTGTAAATAATCGTTTGCAAATATCAGCTGCTCCATTAATGATTTCTGATGAATTATTACCAGGTCGTTTTCCTCCAATAAGGATTTCTAATCCATCGATATCAGCAAGGGCATTATTGGGGCAAGTAATAAGACCACTTCCTAGATCACTTTTTGTTGCGCCTGAAGCGTCTTGAAATTCTTCTTTTTTCTCTTCACTTGGTTTCGTTGGTGTTGTTTTATTTGGTGTAGGAGATAGAATTGGTATTCGTGATTTTGGTGATCTTGGATAACCACAAAGTAATTGCTCAAGTGGTTTTGGTGCTTTTTTGAAGGTTTTTGTTTTTACTTTGTTGTTTTTTTTACTCTTTTCTTGATTGGATTAAATCATTAATTTCCCCACTATAATCCTGATATAATTGATCATCACCTCTAGCTTGTTCAACATTCATGCGTATGCGATATAATACTTTTTGCCATTGATCACGGGTTTTAGTATCTTTAGCGTGTTTAGGTTTCATTAATTTACCTCTTTGACTAAAACCATCCACAGCAAATTCAGTTAATTGTTGTAGGTTAAGGTTATTAATTGTCTTAACAGTTTCTTCATTAATTTATCTATCAATTCACCTGCTGATTTTGGTTCAGGGGTTAGTGCTTCAGCACCTTCTTCTGCCTGGTCTGCATCTTCAGGTATTTCCTGCACTGGCATCAGAACAGCTATTTCTGCTGGAAGTTCTTCGAGAATCATAGTTTTGTTTTTATTTTCTTAGGGTTTTTTTGTTGCTATTTTTCAGTTGCTTCAGCTGTTTTCTCTAACACAAGTTGAATACCTTTAGTGGTCTCAGTGATAGGTTTAAATAATTGTTTTGTATCCTCCTCAAATTCAACTTGATATTTCTGACGCGATTGTAGTTGTTGCTTAACAGAATCTCAAACAGGTAGATATTTTTTAATTCCCTTCAATCGCTCTCAAGCTAATTTAGCGGAGTGTGGTTCTCCAAAACTCATTATTGATAATATTTATACTGATTGTTTAATTAATAGCAGCAGAGAGGATGAATGACGTACGCGTAGTGACCAGATTGTGAAAAAGTCTGGAAAATAATCTGGTCAATTAGAAACGTTTTTAGTGTTAAGGCAAAAACGTTTTTCAGCCCTGTAGGAATGATTAGTTTTCATACATAAGGTCTCTTAAAAAGTTGTAGGTTCAACCTTTCTGCTGCTTGAAGACATATATGGTGGGATACTTTTCGTTACAAACTACCTATAGTTATGTTGTATTAAATTATTTGTAAGTAAAACTAATAGTATTCAGACGCAATGTTACTGGTAAAATGGCATTGATGTGTGGTGTGTGTGTGTATCCATATCAGAATCTTGGAAGTGGATTATTTGGAACTGTTTCCTTTTAGCACACGTATCTTATAAACTATGTCAAAATTTAACACTATATATATATATATATATATATATATATATATATATATATATATATATATATATATATATAGTTTAATACAAACAATACTATCATACAGGTTAGAGAAATTAAATTCGTACTCTACCGAGTTTCGAACCCAGGTCCGCGAGTAAATGACACCCATCGCCTTGCCTGCACGCACCAACCTATATACCGTCACGACTAAGCACGCATCACCAAAAAATGATGGCACTGAATCGTTGTTATATAAGCTCGTGCGTAGCAGACACACTCGCAGGACGACCTAGTAATTAATTTATATATATATATATATATATATATATATATATATATATATATATATATATATATATATATATATATATATACCGGTCTGTATTTGGATGCGCTTTTTCGAACATGAGCATATATTACTTACCGAACCTCATCATTTCATATTGTCCTACATTCCTTTCATTCTTTTGGATCTGCAATATTTATACCTAATAACTATTTAATTACTGGCCAAATATTGTACATTTTATAGCACATAAAGGACTGAAATTGAAACACAGTATGAATAGGCATAAAGGTTCCCAATTCATGAATGCAAAAATTTATTTAACGAATAGCACAAAATTTTACCGAATAGCACAAATATGAAACGGCTATACATGACGAGGATGATTTCGATGACTCTACATACATATTATGACCATTGTCTATAAATTACATCTTTCCAAACTTCTTTTCTGAAAGTCTAACAAATTTTCATATGATAATTATAAAAACTTAATAGAAGAAAATGAGTCGAGAATCATAAGGTAAAATATGGCATACAACCTTTGGTTCTGGCCGAACATGAATTCGTGACTGCAAAGCAGTTGGACTATAACAGTTACTGTTAAAGCACAACAAATTACTTTTTATTGTCGAGTCACAATGTCTCAACCACATTATGAATCGACTGTATATAGAAACAAGAGATAATAACATCCAGATCAAACTACTTGACCTTTTCCTAATAGTTTTGCCCATACCTAAAATCATTACAGTTTATAAAGATACAAGTCTCTTTACCTGCGTTAAACCTCGTTTTCCTCTTAACCTATCAATCGTTGTACGGCCAATGTAAACATTTAAGCTAACAATGTTATATATAAGACGAAATAGTATTTATTTTAGCGACACTTCCTATTTTGACGCAAATTCTCAACTCAATTTTGTTTAAAGACCTGCATAACCTTCTTTTGTTTCCATTCTTGCGCTCTATGTAACCCCAAAAATAATTTGATTTGATTTGCAGTTGTGAGCTGGCAATTAGTGAGGCTTGCAAATTTTAGAATACTTATTAAAATTATTTGAGTGCCTTAAGCATGTTATGAAACAAATTATTGAATACAGCATTCATATAAGACTTCCTGAGCAAGACTGATTAGCTTGTGTACTACAAATAGTTTTCTCTGACAGTTGAGTATAAAATCATCACTCTTAATGCATTCATAATAATTTTAATTTAGATGTATGGACTATGCAGTCTGAAATAAAGAATTCTTATCTTATCTTATCATAATGATCTCATCTTTCAATTTAATTGGTTAACAACGGTGTCACAGCTTAATCTTATTAAGTCTATGACCGTGTTATCATGGACCCTTAATTGGTTATGACGGTGTAATCATAGGTCTTGAACTTTGGTACATTTATGATGGTGTTATTATGAACTTTAATGCATTTGTGACGGTGATTTTAGGACGTTAATGCATTTATGGAGGTTTTACCAAGAATTCTAATGTTTTTATGAAGTTGTTACCAAGGACTTTAGACACATTTATGACAATGTTGCCAAGGACTTTAAACCCATTTATGACAATGTTGCCAAGGACTTTAAACCCATTTATGACAATGTTGCCAATGACTTTAATGTATTTTTATTCATGACGGTGTTACCAAGACGTTTTAACTTGTTTATGACGGTATTCGAAGATTTTAATGGTGGTGTTATCAAGGACTAGTGATGCATATGAGACGGTATGATCATGGACTTTTATTGCGTTGATGACGTTTTATCATGAACTGCTAATGCATGTTTGATTGTGTTATCATTGTCTTTAATGCATATACTACAATGTTATCATCAACTTTAAGTATATTCATTACGATGGCATTTCATTACGATGGCATTTATCATGGACTCTCATTTATGATGATGCCATGGACTATTAATGTGTTTGTAGTTGTGTCAGTAAGTTCATTTATAATAAGCTAAAGGACTACAAAGTCTGTTCCAAAGCAGTGTATTGACGTATTGACTGAAAAACGCATTAGCCGATGCATGGAAGCAAAATACCTTACATTAGGTCAGTTTGCTCAATATTTATATGGAAGTACTAAATAATGCGTACTTTCCACCGCCTCCACTTCAAGACCAAAACTGTAACGCAGTTTTGCAAGAATAGCGATGAAAGAAATGATAACATGTCTACCAATATGACAATAACCTGGAGAGCTCTTGTTATGGTACATATTATAATCATTTAGTACAGTCTCGTTAAAGGGGTTGTTCATTCACAAGGATAAAGAATCTTTCTATTTTTTTGGTATGTCACCTCTTTCTTTTTAAACCCGTTTCTAAATTCATCATTCACAGCAGTACCTTTATTAGTGAACTTGCTGAATGGTTAGACTTTATAATATATATATATATATATATATATATATATATATATATATATATATATATATATATATATATATATAAGCATGGTCATTCTTACAATCAACGTTTGTCTTCTGACTTCCGTTATGTATCTCCAAATACGGGAAACTGTAATAGCATGGGAGTCATACTAAATATGTTGCTCAAATTAGGTAACCTTGATTGAGGCTTCATTTTTTTTAAAAGGATCAAAGATCATAAAATTACAAAACAAACACCATGGACTTAAAAAGAAAACAAACAGTATGAAATTGCTTATCATAAATACCATGTATAACGAAACAAAAAAGCGCTGACACTAATTCAGGAAGTAAATATTATTCAATCTTTATGTCTGCACTTGTAGTAAAAATTACTCATGCTTTAAGACACTATGACTTGCAACAAATATATGTGTGTGTATGTGTGCGAATTTTTAAGATCAGTTAAAGTAAATAAAATTTCATATTTTGGCCTAATGATCATTTGTAAATAATGTCGTCAGTTCGTTTCATCAGGAAAAGTTATTGAGATTTTAATATAGAAATAATGATGCTTCATTAAGCGGACGTAAATACTCATAAAGGCATCGTTAAACTGCCTAATCATACCAGCAAGTTGGTCAGCTGACTATAATTACCGCTATATAGTCAAATTTATGTACAACTTTGTTCAGCCAATTTCGTCTGATTGCTATCGTTCAGTCTGTGGATGTACCGATGAATCCATTCGATGAACAGGTTATCGGTGATCTCATTTAGAAATCTGCCATTTACGGTTCCGAAACAGCAAAAGCCTTCATATGCTTGGTAGACTATAGCTACGTTATTATTATTCAAAACAAATAATCACGATAAAATAAGTGTAGAAGTACGAAAAGATGCATACAAGCGTTATCCCCTCCCTCATTTTATTCTCCTATGATTCTGTTCCGCCGCACTATTTACGTATTTCTAACTGACTATATACTATTTACAGTAGTTCTAATTGTTTCGACTAAATGTAGTATTTCTAAATGACTTTATGAAGTACAATATTTATATTTGTCTTTATATCTTGCTTTACATCGAACTGATTGTCCCTATTACGTATAGCGTTTCTAACTCACTGCATCTACTAATATTCTTTCTAATTGTCTCCAGTACTTACAGCAGTTCTTAATATGTGTCCCTGCTACGTATAAGATAGAAAATCTTAGAGTTATTTTTAAATGACGAAATTGGTGCAAATACAAATTTTGCCCTCATTATTTTAAACCCTAATAATGCGACGATACACACTATGATGTAATGTTATTGTAGGTTCTCTGACAATTATCACAGACCTGTTGTAATGCCATGTCATACAGCTTCAATTAAATTAGGATCTTTGTGTTTAACTGTTCTAATAGGTGCTTGACAACACCTTGAGAAATTAAAATGTATTGGATGATTCAATGCAAATCATTTCTATCGGAATCCATATTAGAGATATATAATGCAGATTAATATTGGGCCAAGTACATTTCGACTGGGCAGACATTGACTATTGATTATTTAAACTCATGGATGAGCTCAAATATAAAACGCAAGTAAAAGTGAAAATTACAACAAAGACAAAAACAAAACGTGTTTTGCATATGTTCTCATAGTTTCTTTGACTCCATGAAATGTAATCTCCTGAGTCATTGAAGACGCTTTGAGAGTGAGCACGCCACTTTCTTTGTCTGTCTCTCACCGTATTTCTGTTTAGACATCTTTCATTGACTTTTCCTGACCCTCTCAAAGAGCTCTTCGTGAATTTTGTGTATTTGCTTGCGAAATAGCCAATAGGTAACGAAAGTCCAAGATTATGATATGATAACCTGGCTGGTGCATCCTTAAATAAATAGCCAATCAATTTGCGTCGTTAAGTAAATAGCCAATCAATTTGCATGTTTGTATTTGTATTATTCTCCTTTTTCAAACAAATTATGCGATAAGCAATCACTGTACAATGAACCGGGTCTGTTAAAAGTATTAATTTATACATATGAATCGTTAACTGTGTGGGGCATGCTAATTTCCTGTATATGTCTTTGTGTATACTAACTAAAGCTGCTCTCCACATAACATGAGAACTAAAACTAGTTGTGTAAAGCCTTGATGTATCGATCAAATATTGATATAATCTAATAAGCTCCAGTCAATAAACGAACCCAGATCGTCATTAACTGCAACAATCGCCTTGGACTCGTGCTTTAGCGACAAACCGCATACCGCATACCGTCATGCGCTTATTCCCTACAAATTGATGGAACAAAGCTCTTATGTTACGCAAGCGGAATTTAACGCACAGCTATATACACGCAAGCACATATGTATATACCTACCTACCTACCTACCTACCTACCTACCTACCTACCTACCTATAACAACATACGTATGTATGTATGTACATGCATAAATACCTACATGCATACATACCTACCTACATGCATACATACATACATGCATACATATACATACATACATACATACATACATACATACATACATACATACATACATACATACATACATACATACATCATACATACATACATACATACATACATACATACATACATACATACATACATACATACATACATACATACATACATACATACATACATACATACATACATACATACATACATACATACATACATAGAGAGAATAAATGATCATTAGGAATACAGCTTTGATAACCGTTGCTCTAATCGTTCAGTTTGGTAATCTATTTATTAAACATTCTTTATTCTCTCTAATTTTCGCACACCGTAAATTATTTTGAAAGGTCTCTATTATTGACAATCGAAGTCTGCTCAAAAATAAAAACATAGATTACAGCAGATAACTCATGGCGAGTCTTACTATTATTATTCAAATGACTGTTTTGTAAGTGGTTACTGCAAGCATGAATTATTGCCAACGCATATAAACGATTAAAGTTCTGAATCTAAAATGCAAAGTAATGGATGTGTTGATGGCACTGGCATTATATTCAACGTTTAAATGAAAATATGTAGCTTTCCATTAAGAGTCTCTAATTTATTATAAAATCTCGTAGCTGTTCTGGTTCACAAAGACAAGCACAATCCGATTGCAAAACCTTTTTAATGTTGGCACATTCTGATTTTGGTGTTCACAGCTTTTAAAACATTTACTCGGTGCTCTTATAAAGCATACAATTAATAGCAGTAATGCGGACGAAATAAACCTTGCATGCAGACAAAATAATTGCAATAACCAACATATATTTCATACATGTTCCAGCTATAGGAATGGTGAAGACTTGGTGTGGCATACAAATTCAAACAAAGAAATATTGTATCGCAGTTATTTGAAAACTGATTGCTCTAGAGCAGATATAGCTGCTTCAAGGACCCGTTTTGGCTTACCTTAATACCAATGTACCTAGACATTACAAAAATATTGTTTTTATATATTGAATGAGCAGGTCGCATTTATTGGAGATCTGGTTATTAACTGCGCCAAAAATTTAAAGTTTCACACTGTGAAGAGATAATATAAAAAACGTGTTATTTCTGTGTAGCTGATAAATCTGGTTAGAGCAACAATTTCTGAATTGAAAATGGAGCACAGATCCGGTAATCTGCTGGAGACGGTGTCAAACGGTTCTGCAATGACAACTTTGTCTCTATGATAATAAACGCCAAAAATGTAGACGATACTCAGAGGTTTCCTCATTCTCTTTTAAATCATATATTCTTAATCACACGATTCTGAATAGTGTACACCTCTTTTGAAAACCGATCTAAGACTTATGCGTGCTTTCATATTTATTTACTCGCTGATGGTAAAAGATAACATGTTCGATTAAAAAAGACTAAAGTTAAATTATTTCCCATCAATATATAAAAGCTTCTACTAAAACACTCAAGCACGCAAACATTCATGATTATAGGTTTTGATTTATACATTTATACATTTAATAGGTGTTCTAGGCGCATTTACGTTTGATTTACACACTTTAATTCCAAATTCAATATTCCTTTTGTGAAATGCTGGCGAATAATAAAATTTTTTTAATGAGATAAGGTTGATAAAACATCTCATGTGGATCAGATTGTTTAATGAGATGAGGTTGATAAAACATCTCATGTGGATCAGATTGTTTAATGAGATAAGGTTGATAAAACATCTCATGTGGATCAGATTGTTTAATGAGATAAGGTTGATAAAACATCTCATGTGGATCAGATTGTTTAATGAGATAAGGTTGATAAAACATCTCATGTGGATCAGATTGTTTAATGAGATAAGGTTGATAAAACATTTCATGTGGATCAGATTGTTTAATGAGATAAGGTTGATAAAACATCTCATGTGGATCAGATTGTTTAATGAGATAAGGTTGATAAAACATCTCATGTGGATCAGATTGTTTCTCGGAATCAATTATTAACCTCTTGATGATAATTGGCTTTATAGTCTCTTTCTGATATTGACATTATGTTCTTTGATATCGACAGCATTGTCTTCTTTTTGTATTGGTACCACGGTCTGTGCGATCTGCATTTAGTCAGTAGATAATGCAAGATTAAAACCGAATTGTTGCATATGAACTTAGGAAAGTAATATAGCAAACAAAAATATTGGATTCATTTATGTACGGCCTTCAGAATTTTTCCTATAGATAGCATTACATGGAATTCATCTTATCGCAATAGCTTTAAGTGCTTAAAGTAATATTTGCCTTGGAGACATGCTTTCCACCTCTTTGTCGCTGTTTCATTTATTATGAATCATCCGTCGATATGCTGTATTCTTTTTCTTCCGGAGTTAATGTTATTATAACTTTCATTGCAAAGTACACGAAATATAATATTGTTATAGATAAAAAATCCAATGGTGATTTTATTATTTTCTTTGGGTTTTCTCTGTTCCTTGTCCGCTTGCGGCTTTGAGTTTTAAATCGGTCGCATTTAATTAGCCCAAGGAAATTGACAAAATGATTCGACACGTAAAACTGATACATCCAAACATCTCTTCAACTATGAGAACTAGTAACGTTCTTAAAAAGGATAACGTGAATTAAGTGCACAAATACCCAGTAAATTCAATGCAATACGTATCCGTACCTGCATATCATGCCTAATCATAACAATTTGTATGTATGTGTGTTCTTGTGTGTGTGTATAACGTTTCCATATATTAATGTATTGGTATGTAATTGTGTATGTGTGTGATTGTGTGTGTGTGTGTGTGTAAAGTTTACATAACCGGATCACAGATTATCTGCAGTTGTTAAATACATTTTCTAAACGTATTTCTGGCTATATATACCGTATGATGTATTAAAAATGTATTTCTAGCTATAACTGTAAGTGAATGTATATCTAATTTGAAAACATGTTTAGGAACCCCATTTCTGGCAATCTGTAGGTATAGTTGCGTAATGTAACAAAACATTCGTCACTACATGTATGCGAGGATATATAACACCTAGGCATGCATATTACGTGTTATATATATATATATATATATATATATATATATATATCTATATATATCTATATATATTTATATATATATATATATATATATATATTCGCATACCTATAATTCCTACATAAAACAAATTCTGGCTTTACTTTTGCATCATGTACAACGTGTACATTAACATTTTCCTGTATGTCTGCATTAGCATGATCCTGATTACACATGCGTAAACATAATCCCGACTAAATATTATGGAGCATAATCCTGAACATACATGCATACATATATTCCTGACTATACTTGCTAAAGCTTAATCCTGGCTGTGTCATATATATATATATATATATATATATATATATATATATATATATATATATATATATATATATATATATATATATATATATATATATATATATATATATATATATATATATATATATATATATATATATATATATATATAACTTATCTACTCCATTTTCGCAATAACCTTTGTCTTAAATATTGCTCATTCCTCATTTGTTAATAATATCAGTTTCAAGTTTATGATGTTTTGTTCGAATAGACATTGCTTTTATAAAACTAACGCCTCCGTCAAGTGCATACTTGTTTTCTTCAAAATTCATACACATTTTAACAAAATCGCAAGGCAGACCTTTTGCTATGTCATTATTTTATTATTGTCTATCAATATCAAATACCGTTTACTGCGTAATCCAATAAAATATTTGATGAAGTGAAAGTTCAATGCGTCCTTAAAATTAGCGATAACCTTTGTATTTGTGTCATTATGAAATTTACTGTGATGAGTGTAATCAGAAAGATCAAACAAATAACGTTTATCGAAAATATCCTAATAGACTTCCTCACAATCGATTTAATGCACAAGAAAGTCAGAATCAGTAAACAATTGTCTTCTTGACGGCCATTGATTTCTAACAAAAATTTAATGAAAATCATACATGATCCACTTTGACAAATCTAGCACAGAAGCTTCAACGTACGTTGGCTTATTTAGTTTTAGACTTGCATTTCGTCGCTGTATGGCGATAAGGTTGTCATTAAAAATTGTCATACTGAAAAAATTATCATCTGCCAAGTTTGTTTCGGCAATTGATATCAATAACTAGTTCGAGACTTACTCGCTTTCTAATATTTTCCATTGTCTTACCAAGTAACGAAGTTATTCATACTTTTAAAGACGTTTTTCTCGAAATCATTTTTCATTACATCTCTCTTTGATGTGTTTGAGTTAATAAATCCTCACATCTACTTGGACTGAATAAATTGTAGTACACGATTAACTTTTATCAATACGAGACCGGTGTTTATTGCCTGTTTGACAACTTTTGTAATGCAAAACATAATTTTTCTTATCCAGTAAATTTTGTATTAATCTTTTTATTATATAATTTTGTTTTATCGATGCTATTTCATTTTGTTCTTGACATACTAAAACTATACTTAATTATCATTTATTCCGCACATGAAGGATAATCATTATGTATATTGTGTAGCGAAGATGGATAATCAAGATCAACTTTAAAAGCGTAAGGAACATCATCAGGTATATTTTTTCTGTTTTCGCTAGAAATTGGTCAGGTGTAAAAACCATCTGAATCCACTAACGGCATTCTTTCTGACATAGAATGCCCGTACGAGTTGGTAAAATCTTGATAAATGATATACGTCGATGGAATATCAAGGTTGTACTTTTCATGTAATTGTCATTTGCCTTCAAACACTTGATTGTTATAAAACTAATGCCTCCTCTGATCCCTTTCTCAATAAAATTAATCAACGTCATCAATAGTTCTAGCTTTAAGTTACTAAGCTTTAGAAGAGCATCCAAAGCTAACCCAGGGGAAGAGTAATACCATCAAGGATTGAGTCAGTAATTGTTATCACTCATTTTACTATAGCTTTCAGATGCATCCGCCAGCAATAATAGACATGTTTTCAAATAAAAATCGTGATTATCACCAAAAGTCTTTCAATCGAATTCCTTCCAAATATATTGCGCTTACTCGTACTGATGATCAGATATATTTTCATTTTTAAGTCGAGAATAAAATTTATCTTTATCACTTAGTGAGGTCTTATTAAATTTAATCATCAGTACTGCAAATATTTATATAATTTTTCATTTTCCATACATTCGTGCAAATAGCGGTAACATAAGTACATTTTTTATTTGTTAATTATGAAGCTTATTCTGAGAAAAAAAAATCTTGGATAAAAGTTTTCACACTCGTCAAGACCAATTACATTAAATGAAATATTATTTTGCTTTTAGAACTTTGATATTTTATTTACTGCAGTTGAATGGTCTATCCCAGTAGCATTTAGTTTCGACACGTGACTAATATACTTGTCATAGCGATTAGAATTATTTCTACTGGGAACAGCGTGGAAAGGAAGTCATGTTCGAAGCACCTCTTATCAAATTCTTTTACATTTGTACATTTTTTCAATTTGTATTTTCTTCAGTAGGTCAATGTACAAACTTCCACGTAAAGCTTTATACCTCATTCTGTGAAATAAAAATTCCAGCCCGATCCTAGCCTGATAAATGCCTCTATTTTCTACGTATTTCCTGATGCAATTCATCAGCCAAATATTGATGATT
This sequence comes from Potamilus streckersoni, assembly GCA_016746295.1. NCBI lineage: Eukaryota > Metazoa > Mollusca > Bivalvia > Unionida > Unionidae > Potamilus > Potamilus streckersoni. Next base: position 345,212 of record JAEAOA010001707.1, read on the forward strand.
AGTTCCAAACAAAACATGTTTCGATTTTGCGCTGATGTAATGATCTGCAGTTGGCTCGTTAGTTCAAGCAGTTTTGAAAATATAACATGATTTTGTGCTAGTATTTGTAAACCCTTGTGTTTTTCGAGTTCAAATTTTACAGTAGTTTCTATCAAATGATAGAGATTTGCTACTGTGAAATTTACTAATACGATTTGCTTGTCAAATGTATAGCTATTATCAAATCTTGCAAACGCTGCTAATATTTTCACGGGTTTCCCCATAAGACCACATTCGGGTATATCACGTAATCTTAGTTTTCTTATAATACTGTAATATTATATCTCTAATTGGTTGCTTGATCGATACCTCATCGCATACCTGCCAGACTAGCCTATTGATAACTCTGCTGCACATTCCAAACATAACATTTAATTAGAGATATAAAATGCTATAAAACATAATGACTCAAATCTGACAATCGCAGGTGAGCAAGATGTATACTACGGTACGGACGTGAAATAAAACAGCCCTTACACGCATTTCATATATTATATGCTAGCTACACAAACGGAGGAGGAAAAAAACACATATAATATACTATCCACATCAACGAAGAAAGAAAACGAAATCATACACCCATATGCAATCCACACCAGCGAACGGACAACCATTAAACACATTATATACTATCCACATGAACAAGCGAGCAAGCATATAACACACATCCATATACTATAAATATCACCGAACGAGCAAGCATAAAACACATGTTATATACTATCCACACCAATGAACGAACAAGCATTGAACACACAAATATACTATCCACACCAACGAATGAGCAAGCATTAAACACACATCCATATATTATCACACCAACGAACGAGCGAGAATAAAACACCCACCCATATACTATCTACAACAACGAACAAGCAAGCAAAAAACACAAATATACTATCCACACCAATGAGCGAGTAAGCATAAAACAAACATATATAATATCCACACCAACGAATATGCAAGTATAAGACGCACCGAAATATGCTATCCACACCAACGAACGAGCACGCATAAAATGTGACACACCCACCAACTAATTAAAAGAAGAATCACACTCACAAAACTAAAGGTGTCAAAGTTTCTAGTCACACTAAATTACATTACACAAATTGGAAACTTGAATAGTCTCTCTTTTCTAGAGATCTAATTAGACTGAAATGGCTGGTTTTTTTTAGAACTCCAATTTCACCAAGCTAATGCTAGCATCTTCCAGAGCGGGCACCACAAGCGCATCGCCGGCTCCAGTCCCACTCCCAATCAATGCGTGCGCCTGGGAAAGTAGAATTCCGTATTGTTTGTAAATATATTTCCAAAGAAACCGTCCACACTTTTTCTTCTATAAACTTTTTTACTCATTGCTGTTATTAAATTAGGCTAACAAATATACGTCTGATAGCTATGCTGTTGCGCGCGTAGATGTAAGTAATACGTTAGCTTACCCGATTGGTCTGTTAGTTGCATCATTATATTTGTGATCTGGTTTTTAGGAATAATTGGATAATATATAATTTTTTTGAATAACTTGCATTAACGCCACGGGAGGGACATCAGAGGAAAAACTATTGATTGTTCCCACTCCGGGCTCCAGAAATAAATGTAAAATAATCATTAAAATTTAATTTTACATTTGCCATGCAATGCCATATTGTACAGATATCAGTCCAATCTCGTAATCTTTACCAGGATCCATTATCATTGGAGGATTATGTTGCATAGAGACGTTTGCACTGTCACTCGTCGTTTGTGACGAATCCAGTAATAACGTTGTTGACATTATATCAAGGTTGTAAGATAAGATCGATGTATAAACTTTCATACTCGTCTGATGTTAGTAATCCACTCGATCTAAGGTTATCTAGTATTTAAACGATTTCGTTATCGATATCTGCGCTTAGATTACTGGAAGTCGGTCATCCAGTTCAAAGTTTTATGTAAACACTCGCACACTAGATCGAATTGTTTCCTCTGGCAGTGTTATATCTAGTTTTCTATCTTGTTCGATCAATAGTCTCGTAAAAGTCTTTTTGTAAGGCTCTTTTCTGTTTATTTCCTGGGGAAAAAAAGAATGCCTGCAAAACAGCGAGCATCACTTAAAATATTGCTTGATCAGATACGATCTTACCTGCGAGGAATACAATATGACGTAAACGATTTAAAGCGGCAGTTCTGTATTATTGACAGTATGTTAACAGATATTATTCCAATGAATGTTAGAAAATATGAAAATACTTATCAAAAAAGTATTATAGGGATAAGGTATAAACTGTTGTATGAACTTTAAAATTAACAGTACCTTTAACAAAGCCAGATCTTTGGTATTTCCACGTAAATTCAATTGTTAACGGAAGCCCTGGAATGTGAAATAACTTTTGTTATTAGCCATCGCATGGTCTAGATGATAATGTGTTTAATCAAGTTTGCGGAGGTCTCTAGATAGGGATTTTTATTTGTTTAGATTGGGATATAGAATCGTCGTTCCTTTGTTACTACTTTTAACAAACTGGTACCAATGTGCTTCATGGTTATGGAAGTATGTAGAAAAAATTTAAAACTCTATTAGATAACCAAAAGCAAGTGATATCTACATATTCCTTGGTATTAAAACATAGTGCTTGTATTTGTAGACTTACGTCGCAATTTGTAGACAGCTGAATTCCTATAGTGCAATTCATTCTTCGGACAAAATTGAATAATTAATGTGGCAAAACGCTTTGTGGTATGAAAAAGCTCACAATATGTGAATCAAAGTAATGTGTTTTATAATTTATTGTCCATCTTGCTTTATGTGTTTTTAGAATGCATCTACATTCATCTGATTGACAAATGATAGGTATATTTGCCAAATAAAGGTAAACTTGCTCATACAAAACACATCATTTTACATAAAATCTTTACAATCATATGGTGCAGACATTTCACCTCTTTGTCATTATAATTTTGGTTCCCCTTCAGCAGACAACAAATTTGATGCGGCTTGGTCATTTCACCACTTCCATTCTCTCTTTCTCCCAAAACCCTAAGTACGATAAATGGTACGATGCCAAGCGTGCCGGCAATACCTGTAAAGTGTAAATTAATTATTTTATTTTAAATATCAGTTAATATGACAAGTATACGTTTTAAAATGTTTCACATATAACGTCAGATTGCCTTAGGAATTAAAACTGTATGCCTTCTTCGATCTATAATTGATATTATTTCGCACTAAAATATTCTGTTTCGCTAATGCCATCAGGTGAAGTTTTAATGCTATAAGATTAAATGTGACATAACAGGTTACAATGTATAAAATTAATTCTTGGCACCAATGTTCTGACTAATCTAGTTGGGTTTGAAAAGTGAGATTGTTTTGGACATAACCATATAGTCTGTTCTACTTGTAATGCACATAACTGCTATGGTCAATTCTAGTTGAAATGAACAAAAATTTAGTCAGTTTTATTTGTTATATACGTGACTAATATAGTCAATATGACATGATACAGACATAACTTTTATAGTTTATTTCACATGTAACGGACATAATCAGCATATTTATTTCTACTTGAAACGGATACAACTATAGTATACTCAGTTATACTTGCAATAGTCATAATTTGTACAGTAAATTCTACTTGCAATTTACATTACTTGTACAGTAAATTCTACTTGTAATTTACATTTCTTGTGCAGTAAATTCTACTTGCAATTTACATTACTTGTACAGTAAATTCTACTTGCAATTTACATTACTTGTACAGTAAATTCTACATGCAAGTTACATTACTTGTACAGTAAATTCAACATGCAATTTACATTACTTGTACAGTAAATTCTACATAAAATTTACATTACTTGTACAGTAAATTCTACTTGCAATGTCAATAACGTTTACAGTAAAATCTACTTAGGATGGATATAACTAGTACTGTCCATTCTACTTGAAATTGACATAATTTCGTTCATTCTGACAGAAGCTGTACCATTCATTTGTTGTGTGTAGAAAAAAAAATAATCCCAAGAGAAGTTGAAATAGTAGAAGTATATTATAATTTTTTGATAACTATAAATCACAAACTAAAAATAAACAGGACATTTTACAAAAGACAAAACATTTGTCAACACACAATCTCCCTGTGGGTGATGTCACATTGTTTGATATGGTATACGCTACCTGTCTGAGTTGCCTCAGTGTTTACGTTCACATTTTCCACATCACAACTAAACGTTGCATTGTTGTGATATTTTTGTGACAAGAAGATTACTGGATGCAAAAATGCGCATATTTACTGCAATGTATTTGTAACCGGATATTTTTAGTGTTTGATTTGGAACATTAGATTATACAGATGACGTAAACAAATTTCGTTTTGAATCGGAAATTATCTCATAGATATGATATGATTAGATAAAGTTCTGTCAGCTGGGGAGACTCGTTTTTGTCTACATTCTTCTTTGACCAAAAATGAGTATATTTACTTCACGTTCATGTTTAAGCCAAGCCTGTATACACGGTGGATTCCATGCTACAGGTATACCGCCCATCCATCCACACGCCACCCTTGTTATCATAATTATGTGAGTTTTACTTGTTATTTTTCTTGACATGGGGCGTTTGCCATTTTTTCATGTTATGATATGTTATACATGACATAACAAACCCTTATGGGGAAAATTGGCAATATTGAGACCGGACATGACCATTTTGTTTCCCAATTTCCTTTCGCTGGTCCAATCAAGAAATGACGGCCAAAAAGTTCAATGAACACAAAAAATTCCAGACCAGAAGGCGGAGTTCAAAACGTTTTCCCACGATCGTATCCAATCCGTAAAGAGAATACTGAACAATAATTTCATGGGCTTATTTTGACCAATCATAATCACATAATGTGATATGTGTACATGTATAATATCAAAATTATGAAACTCTGCGCACTTTAGGCAAAGTGTACCGACCATGTGATAAATATATAAATGTTATACGATTAGTGAGAGCAAGAATAAACATGGAGATCCTATGTCTCAAGGCAGAATTATAACTTCGGATATTTGGATGGATGAATGAATGGATGGACCAGCGTTCTAAAAGGCGCATGATCACAATAAAGCAACTGAAAATTAAAGTTCTAGGTGTAAATGTATCTAAACATAAAGTAGTACATTACTCAAAATAACAAAAGACTGAAAATTTGTAAAGATACCAATTAAACACAGCTTCTCGTATGAAACGTGAAAGCAAGATGAAACATGGTGATCGGACATATCTAGCTTAAGCTATGAACATAGTACAGTAAATACATACATATAGATCAATATAACGCAAATATTATTTTGTTAAATCCATAAAAGATCTATAATAATTATTTGTCATTTAAACGACAGTTGTAAAAGTATACAAGGTTTTATTTAGTGGCACGTGAGCATCAGAATTCTTTCTTGAGTTCAAACTGAAAAGATTTATATTTATTTTTGTTGAAGTGCACACGCTCAACAACTATGAGTTCCAATGTCAGTTGACACTGGTGTAGTTTGACACAATCTAACCATTTCGGGATATGCATTAGATAGGTATGCATCTCTGATAGTCGAGGTGCATAATGCAACTTGATCTCTGCTATTTGTTCGGTGATGTCATTCACCAATGATTAACTTTGTATTTCTTTGCTTGCTTGTAGGATTTTCATCCCATGTATGTTGCCAAGTATGAAAACCAATCTGATTTATACAATATTCTAAGCCAGAATATGGATTAATCCATTCAGACATGTGTGACTGGAAGGCAGATATGGCAGCTTTATCTCTCTATTTCATTACGATTATGTCAGTGTGATTAACAAACCAATAGCACAGAATGCACTTTACAGATATTACGAAAATTCATCTTTCTGTAGCATCAGGGTTATTAATGGGTTGTCAGATTTATGATTCTGCAAGTCCTTCAGTGTAGAAAGTGAATTGGAATAAAAGATGAAATCTGTTTTTGTGAGGTTTTAGGTAGTCTATAGCTTTGAGTATGGCTGTAATTCCTGCGGTACAAACTGAGACTTTATCTGGTAGTCAAGTTTAGATGATGACGTGGTTTTTTTGCCATGACGGTTCTAACAGAGTCTTCATCTTTCAAACCGTCTGAATAAGGGGATGCATGGTTTCGATACGAAGCACCGATATCAATTAATTCACTGGGATAAAGGAAATGGTTTGTTGAGAGTTTGCCAATGCCCATAAATAAAATATTATTTTGGGAGGTATTTCTACCCATTGTGGTGGTTTAGGAATCCAGGGTTTGTCAGAATTTTCAAAATTGTTTTGTGTCTTTAAGTGAGTGTATATTCCTATGATAACAAAGGGAATAAAGTCAACACATTTTCAAATAATTTAAAAACAATTTACGTTTTTTAATTAAGCCCAAAATAGTCCTAAATATTTCAACACAAATCTGAATGTATCCAGTTCCAACTGAATTCCAGTGTTATTCCAAAATAAATAAATAAATAAATAAATATTGAATGTACTGATGCACCCGTAGTCTGTAATATGCTAATGTAACAATGTACTAGACTGTGGCGATGTGCTAACACTCTTTTAGTGTATCGCAATAACATGATCCAAAATAACCTTGTGTGAATTTTCTATAATTTCAAATTATTAATTTAGTAAAATTGAATACTAGCACGTTGAATAATGATTTAAAAAATGATTCCAACTAAATTAGAAACTCAACACAACAGTAAGACTCATTCTACTTCAAATGTTAAGGCACGAATGCCAGTAAGCAACGTTATATTAAAAGCTAAGAGACAATAATGGAGTCATTTTGTAGGCCAATTTTCGTCTATAAAACATTCCATTTTGTCATGATGTTTAGAATATCCAGGTTGATAACTTATTGCCTCAGACTCAGGTTCAAGTAAACATGTTTACCAGTAATACTGATCTAAATATTTAAACTATTTTATTACATAAATATTATCTATGTATTGTGTTGCTTTAAAAAATAAATGTCAATGGCCAAGTACACCATTAACATGATTCTGGACAAGGTCAAGTAAACATACAGGTGTACATAACATATGTTCATTAAGAAAAATCAACAAACAAAACAAATCAGATGCAAATAACACTACACAGTGTCCAAGTCGCTGGTACGATTAACATGCTGATCCGTATTTAATAGCCAAATTTCGATTTTACAAATAGCATTTATAATTTGTGATCTCCACTACTCATATCGAATCACGAGTTTCCTGACATCATTATTCTTTAATGTATTAAAATGGGGGATAATGTTAGCTTACTGGCTCAAAAAATAATAATAATATGAAACTGGTGCCTGACACAACAAGAATAAAATAACCGTTTCGAATGAAATTTACTTCCTCAGGAATACGATGTAATTAATATTAATGCAAACCGAGTTCGAATATTTGAACTCTTTCTAGTCAGTTCATTTCGTAACTTTTTACATAACATCTGCATATGATATTCAGTATTATACGTAACATCTGTATATGATATTCAGTATTATACGTAACATCTGTATATGATATTTGATATCATACGTAACATCTGTATATGATATTTATAGGTAACTGCATTTGTATGGGAAAATATGAATGAGTTTTTCAGATTGATATACTGCACGACCTTGTGAGTGCGGTATATCCTTCCGACAAAACGTGTTCATATTTTCCCATACAAATGCAGTAACCATTTTATTATATGCTCATTTCTTATTCTTCCTAAGGCTTAGATATATAAACAAAAATACACTTAAAGAAACAAAGTAGCTAAACGTATGCCCTTTCTTTCGAACTAAATACACAACATTATTAATGAGCGCAATACCCCGCCCAGATAAATATGAAGTTGGTCGCGCGCCAGATGTAAGTTTCGAAAGGAAATGGCGCTTGCTTTACTTAAAATTGAAATTTGGAGTAATATTGTTAATGAATACGCATCTCAACAACTTTTCCATTTGATGTGGAATGAATACCTTTTGGTATTTTTGTCGATTCAACGCAATCTTTTCATTATGGTCTGGATTTATCTACATGAAGTGACTTGCATCGGTTTCCAGCAGCGTCTGCCGATTTATGTTTTGAATTGTGTTGACATCGGCATACGTGTTTCTTTTCTGTCATTGAATGATTCAGATCACATTGTGGGAAAATTATGAAGCCTTTTCATTGCAATTATCGAAAACACGCTGTGGAATTTAATGTTTATTTTATTTTGAGTGCTGTAAGAAAGATATAACTACACTTGGAATATACTCGAAATTACAGTACAATTTCAAAATGTGTAATCAATCTTGAGAACCCATGACATGCCTCATCTAATTCAGATTTACAGACCTACGAAAGTATATTTTTTGAGGAAATTCAGGATGTAAAATTGTAAGTATATTTTTGGCCATCTTTATTTACAGCTAAAGAAGACAGTTCATGTGTATAACTTGGATTTTATTGTGAGGAACCTGTAAAGCGTTAATGTATAGTTAAATTTGAAACATTGTATCAAAAAAGTAAACGCGGAATGTGCCAAAGCAGTTTGTATGTGTCAGTCTATGAAACATTTGCTGGTATGTGGCCGTCTATGAAATATATGCTTTAGTTCATTTATAAAAAAAAAATTTACGTTAGAAAATAGTTTCTTTGCACGTGGGATTAGTATGAAGGAATTCAATATCGGTGAATATTGCACAATTCTGACAATTTAAAGTTAACGGAGAAAAAAGATGAGCATGTAATAATCAGTATTATACGTAACAGCTGTATACGATATTCAGTATTATACCTAACAGCTGTATACGGTATTCAGTATTATACGTAACACCTGAATATGATTATCAGTATTATACGTCACATCTGTATATGGTATTCAGTATTATACGTAACATCTATATATGATATTCAGTATTATACGTAACATCTGTATATGATATTCAGTATTATACGTAACATCTGTATATGATATTCAGTATGATACATAACATCTCTCTATGATATTCAGTATTATACATAACATCTCTCTATGATATTCAGTATTATACGTAACATCTGTATATGATATTCAGTATTATACGTAACAGCTGTATATGATATTCAGTATTATACGTAACATCTGTATATGTTATTCAGTATTACACGTGACATCTGAGTCTTGGCAGATCATAAAATCATCAGGATAAAATGAGACGATGATTCCATGACATAGGCATTTTACTGTTTTGTTAATTTGTACAATAGTATGACTGACAATAAGCTACACTGAGGTACACTTATCCCCTATGAACAACGTTCAGAAATGATGCTACCTTTCTCTAATATTTAAGAACAGTGGTATATAATATTAGTAATCGATGCGCTAGATCCAAGATGATAGAGTGATTCACTATGCCGTATTTCAATATGATGTCTTAAGCGTTCAGTAAGTCGAAACATACGACAACTGCATGTTAGTTCTTTATATCTTCTCTAATAAATATTCCAGGCATGATAAGAATGCATGATAAGAATGCATGATAAGAATGCATGATAAGAATGCATGATAAGAATGCATGATAAGAATTCATGATAAGAATGCATGATAAGAATGCATGATAAGAATGTCTTTGCTCTTCTACGGCACTTGAATCCAAATTGGACGTTTGATAGTAGTTTCTTGGATACGAGATGCCAGTGTAGCCCATCAATTATTAACCATTCCGCAGTTTATTCATGATAGTTGTGCTAAGTATATTTAATTTAATTGTTTGTTAGTTTTAAATGTAATAAATTATATTACATGTTTTGTAATTTAACATTTTTTACTGGATTTGACATTGTCCATACGTTGAGTTTAGTTCTGTTTGACCTGATTGACTTTCTTATTTTTATTTCAACAAATAGCAAAAATATTGTGCTAGTTTTGGTAAACAACTTTTAAAAGAAGAATTGAATCTTTCTCAGAGTAAGAATCATTAGGCTGAGTCAATGTCATCCTTAGACGACTACGCGATATCAAGCATATATCAATTCGTAACAAGCTTCTATATTTCCAGAAGAATGAACTTTTGCGACTTAGTCGTATAACTGATGTTTTAATAAAGGTATGGTCAGTGCGGCTTAAAACACTTGACACGTTGAGATGCATTATGATGTGACTAGTTAGGATTGAATTTTTGTTTTTCAAATTGTTGAATTCAAGTGATTATTTTCCCTGGAAATAAAAATGTGCTTTGTCAAAATTTCTTGGATATTACATTCATTGGAATTTATACTGAATTCAAAACTGAAATAATATTTTTGTGATTCAAAAAGAGACTGTTGACACATCTTCACTTCGTACAATATTACAGACGTCATCACCTTCAATTACCGGTTATTATTATTATTATTATTATTATTATTATTATTATTATTATTATTATTATTATTATTATTATTATTATTATTATTATTATTATTATTATTGAACTCAATTTCCTTCAGGAACTTTAATTACCAGGACTTCTATTTTATCATAAGTTCTTTTTCCTAATTTTTTTACTTTGTATTCTTTGGAAACACATTATTTATTAAAATTTACAAAACTTGTTGTCTTCACTCTTTTCTGTTACATATTTTAAAAGCATAGACTCGTAACAAATCGGAAGTGTCGATTCATCCATTCCTGCTTTGGATAATAGTATCGCCGTTTTTTCAAGCCATGGTTGCATAAAGTTCTACAATAATGATTAGAAATATTAAAAGTGAACCTAAAGTAACCATGAGATTCAAAAATTGATATTTCAATTTATCTGGATTTGCTGAAGAGACATGGGCTTGACTTATAAGTCTCCGCGAAAGATTTACCCTTCTTATCATGTTCTGGTTTAAGCAGAATCCAAAGAAGCGTGTTCCATTGTAGCTGCTACCATTGGCCTCTATTCTGCTGAAACAATGGAATCATCTCGGCTAGCGACAGGGAACTCTTGCTTCCACTAAGTCACCTTTTACAACATAAAGCAAGTCTCATCGGGCCTATTTTTAAACTTATTTTGCGGGGAAAGAACAAAGTATATTGGCAACTGTTAAGTGCAATGAACAATATAAAATTAATTTTATGGAATGTATTGAAAGCTCTTGCATATATACACAGGAACGGCTACAGGCTGTAATGCGGTACTGAATATAAATCTAATCCATAATTATAATTGTTGCTGGAATATTTTGTATGTGTTGAATTATTTTGATAGTCGCTATGGATTTCGTTTAGAAAGGTTTCATTGGATATAGATGACTATTGAGTCATGCTCCTTAAAGAGATGGTTTATTTTACCAATGTTTGCATTTAAACTGCGGAAGCTCCATTGTTTTATGGTGTGATATATGTATCGAAATGTTTGAGAAAGCAGGACTTTTAAAACTTCTCCCAATCGCACATTAAGAGGGTTGTCCAGTGTTTATCCTCTCTAGGCTACAAGAATTCTTTTAACTATCATTATGTTGGGTCGTGTCCAGTCTAGTGGATTTCTAATTCTTTTGGATGGATTTGATGATATATGTCAGCTGTTGAATGTTGCTCATTTCTGGTGGCCCTGATCTGACCAGCTTCTTGATTGTATATTTGTTTTTTATACTGTTAATGTTGCCATTGAAGGAAATGGTTGATTGATCTATTATTGCTTAAACGCAACCGTGTTTCAGTGATAGCGTTATGTGTCTTGCTAATTATTCTATTAGTTTGGCCAATTGCCTTGTTTTTTTTTTTTGTTTGTTTGTTTGTTTGGGTTTTTTTTTTTCATTCTCGGTTTTGGTGGCTGCTCGCATAGGTTTCTGAAGTGTGAATGCTGTAAGGATGTTCTTTCCCTCTAGCCAGGCAAAGTCTCTCTGGGTACAGACAAAATGTGTGGACTGTTTGTTCTCCTGCCTAGTAGCACTGGTACATGGTTCTCCGGCAGTGGTAGGTGGCTTCAACACGCTTTCTAGTCTCAGGAGTGATAATGTTTTACTCATTATTTGCGGTTGTAGTTACTTCATTAGAATCACTTACAGTAGCCACTACCGTACGAGAAGTGTTAAGCCTAGCAAAGTCGTGCAAACGAATTTTTCCGTATAGGATAAGACACCATGACCTTTCTGTTCACATTTTGGGGGATACTGACTTCCGCTTGCAGTGTACTGGTTTTCGCATGCAGCAGACTTGTTTCCGCTTACCAAAATTGGTGTGGTGGTCGTATGTTTGGCAATCAAATCAGATTAAGGACAATACGACGACTGTGTCATTCAAGAACCCGGTATTCATTAATGCGCGGAAAGCCTAGCAAATTTGCTGTAAAGTTGACTACCCAACCTAACCTTGCAGTGCCAATGTTTTTTCAGCATAAATGTAAATTATTTCACTATAATTGGTAACCAGTTGGTTGTTGATTTATATAATTCGAGTTAGAGATAATAACTTGTTTCTAGTTACTACAGGTTCGGGGATTATCTTTCTTCGAATCACTAGTTAGATTATACTTTTGTCCTCGTGAGACCTAATCTCATACAACTGGTTGATGCTTTTTCCATCGTGGGACCTGACCTCACACAACTGGTTGATGCATTTTTGTCCTTATGAGACCGGATCCCACACAACTGGTTGATGCATGTTTGTCCTCGTGAGACCTGATGTTATACAACTGGTTGATGCTTTTATCATCGTGGGACCTGGTCTCATACTAATGGTTGATGCATTTTTGTCCTTATGAGACCTGATCTCACACAACTGGTTGATGCATTTTTGTCCTTGTGAGACTTGATGTTATACAACTAGTTGATGCTTTTTTCATCATGGGACCTGATCTCACACTACTGGTTGATGTATTTGTCTCCTCATAAAACATGATGTTATACAAATGGTTAACATTTTTATGTTCTTCGCCTAAAGAAATAATATTTCTTTGCATGTGATCTCCGCTCAACTAAGAATGTGATGTGTCGAATTTTGAAAATTCTTAGAAGCATCGTTTAAATGAATTGTATCAAAGTCAATTTAATTAAAGTACAAAGGGCTAGAGATAGTTATATGATTATTTTCATTTTATCTCTGAACGTCAAAGGAAATTCGTCCCACGCGACGAAACTTTACCGAGTCATATGCTATGGTACAAGGGAATGACATAAAACCCTTTCAAAAATTCAACCGGTTCAAGGGGGAAGTTTGCAAATAAGTGGTTGTTCAAAGGAACGTTATGATTAGCTGTCTTGACAATCAAACATTCTGCAAAGAAGATTTAGGAAACGTTCGAGTCTGGTTGGTTAATAGTAATTTATGGGCGTAACTCTGTAAGAAATTAATAGGTTTCCTTTGAAGAACTTCTTCAGTCTTAAATCTTCCTTGAGAAAAGTTAGAGGGGACTCCGAAATCGTAGCAACTACGTGTTCGTTATTGAGTAAGGGGCCGGGTTGTTGTCTCAGATAGGAGATAGACTATACGTGAGGTTCGTAGAAGACGAAGAAGAAACGGCAAAGGTATGCAATCTTAGTTTCCCGATTATTTCGTTTGTTGATTTACTTGCAAATGTATTGATGTTATGGTGTATGTATGATTTCATTTTGCAGGGTTTTAGTGAAATGTTAGTCATGATATTTTATTCTCTGATTTTCTATTTATAAATTTATTTGGAGAATTGACAAGATTGCATGTAACTGAATGATCGTTGAAAGAATTGACAATATTGCATGTAATTGATTCTTTAATACATATGAGTGCTTGGGAATTTTCAAGAATTAAGCTTAATAAATTATGGGTAATGTTTTGTAGTTTTAAGAATTAATTCTATATCTAGTATGACATGTATTGAGTGTATATCCATATACTAGTTAGTAATATTTAGTTGATGAAGTAAACAATTTTAGAATAGTTAGATTTGAGGGCCTAAGCCATATGTAATTTAACACCGCTAGTTTAATGTAAGAAGTCAAAGGGTTTTAAATACGGGCACATACGTCTTAGCCGTCAGTGAAAATTAATGATCTCCACTAAGGTGACCCGATTAAAGTTCAGGACAGGCAATAACCTTCTTGCTGTAAACATAGGAATTAGTGAACAAGTGAGTGCAACATAATTTATGCCTTTTGTTTTCTGAGCTGAATTAATGTAAACATATAGATATACGTGAACATGTGACCTATTGTCTATTGCGAGACATTTTTATTTATTAAAGGAAACAGCTTTCCTGAACTCTCCTCGTATACCCCGAAAATCCCTGTACCAATTCCAATGACCAGAGCAAATTCTGAGCCGAAGTCTACGTCCAGACAATTGTTAAATCGAGTTCGACTGACAAGAGGTTCAGGTCCAGACAACTCGACAAAGGTTGGCAGGGCAGGGACGAACGGAAGACTCGAAGTCAGGATAAAATAGGTGATGATGTCGCTCCTCGTTGCACTCAAAGGTCACATCTTGTAGGCAATGAAGAATTGAATTAGTTCTGTCACTGACAAGTAATAGAAAGAAAATTTGTATTGTCTTTTTTATTTGTGTGCATGTTAGTACATTTTTTTCTTTTTTAAGCAAGTAATTGGATTCTTTTCATAAAAATGATGTTAACTGATTAAATTTTATATTTGTTCATTGAAAGGGGATTCGTTGTGTTTATTTCTTCAGTATACTTGTTCAGACGTCTGCATTCTTCCTTCTATCTATCCACTCTGGGTAAATTACACCGCGGGAGGTCATTCCCTAGCAGCGAACCGAAGTGGAAGAGGTTGGTGTGTTGTGAACGCCGCCATTTTATCACAGAGAGCAAATATCAATTTACACTCATTTGCTACGTTTGTTGTTTTATTGCTACACATATTGATGTATTTGTGCAAAGAAAATCCTAATTGACTCTTACAAACGTTTTCCATTTTTGTGTAAGGTTATGAAAATAGCTGTATCTGACTTCCATCACAATGGTGACCAAAACAATGTACAGATACAAATTAATGTCTTTAATACAATCCATGGAGCTTGGCTTGACTAAACTACAGAAACGGTCTTTCTGACTACATGACTACATGAATTTAAGGACATTACTCCCTGGATAATCGTAAACAGTTGACATTGTATGAACATAAGTTAAGTTCCAATATAATAACATTATGATAGCAATTTGCACGTTTTATTATCTCAAATATATCAACGTATCTCGTGCATACTTAGTAAAAAAAATGGCAACAAACGATATTGTCGCAACAAAAAAAGCCAAATATTTCTAAGTTATTTCTTCTTACGACTGCTAATTTTTTTAACCCAGTCCTAGCACAATTGATTATATCATCGAAGCGGCGGTTATTTCATAAGTTATGCTTAAGTCCATGGAAAGGTTATTTTATTGGCCGACATAAACAGTACAAGGTTATGTTTTTGAGAGCTAATTGAATTTTAATTAAATTTTAAACAGATTCTACAGAATCAATTCAAATTTCAGAGACTCTGACCAGTGCGCCAAGAAGCATACCTTTCAATTCGCGCTGAAAGTGATTCTGATTTCTCATGATAATCAACCTAGCTGCGTCTGACGCAAGATCGTCCATGGCAATATCAAAAGTTCTTTATTCGAAATGAATTTGAATACAAAGACCTAGTTGTAGGTATTAGATGTAACTTGCAACAAATCGCTTTGGTCCTGTAAATAATAATAATAATAATAATAATAATAATAATAATAATAATAATAATAATAATAATAATAATAATAATAATAATATTATTATTATTAATTATTATTATTATTATTATTATTGTTTGCTATTATTATTATTATTATTATTATTATTATTATTGTTATTATTATTATTATTATTATTATTATTATTGTTGTTGCTGTTATTATTACTATTAATAGTATTATTTTTATTGTTGTTGCTGACATTTTTGTTGTTATTGTTGTTGTTATTGTTATTATTATTATTATTATTATTAATCTTATTAATCTTATTATTATTATTATTATTATTATTATTATTATTATTATTATTATTATTATTATTATTATTATTATTATTATTATCCCATTCCAAATGAACAAGAAATGAACTCCTTTTAAATACACGTATGCCCTATATATGCGAACGTTCTTAGTATTTCATAATACTACTGATGCAATGTTGAAATAGTCCCTACAGTCGTGAAGACCGAACGACAAATCTCTTGAAATACCGTTCTAAAATATACGTGCGGTTTTGTGATGTATTTTTGTGACAATAATATGATTATGAAAAGAACATTATTAATATTTTCACAATATTAAAAGGTAAAATATATAAATCTGAAGGTTTCTATCCCTAGTATACCATCTCTCTCTCTCTCTCTCTCTCTCTCTCTCTCTCTCTCTCTCTATATATATATATATATATATATATATATATATATATATATATATATATATATATATCTGTATCATCGTCGCAAGAAACGGATGAAAACCCGTGCAGAAGGCGTATAGCATATTTTTCCCCTTGACGATCAATGGTGTCTCTGGCCTATAATGGTAACGTGAGAGTGAGACTGGCCAATAATGGTAACGTGAAAGTAAGACTGGACTATAATGGTAACGTGAGAGTAAGACTGGACTATACTGGTAACGTGAGAGTAAGACTGGACTATAATCGTAACGTGAGAGTAGGACTGGACTATAATGGTAACGTGAGAGTTAGACTGGCCTATAATGGTAACGTGAGAGTAAGACTGGACTATAATGGTAACGTAAGAGTAAGACTGGAATATAATGGTAACGTGAGAGTTAGACTGGCCTATAATGGTAACGTGAAAGTAAGACTGGACTCTAATGGTAACGTGAGAGTTAGACTGGCCTATAATGGTAACGTGAGAGTAAGACTGGACTATAATGGTAACAAAACTGCCAACAGAGTGGTAATAGATTAAACAATTGTATGGTTAGTAGCAATGACAATTGAAATTTAGTGTTATACTTTCTTTATGTAAATCCTCCATACGTTATGCTTAAATCACTAGGTCCATTTTATTTATGTATTCAATATTAATAAAAATAGAAGTTCATAAAAGAATTAATTTCTACAAATTTTCTAAATAACTAACAATGGTCTTAATTAAAATTCTGTATTGATTTTCCGGTATTTGAGGTATGCTTGGAACAGTTAAACATTCAAAAAACAAGATGGACCAACAAGGTTTTCTACAACTTTATCAATGTCGTTAAAATATAGTTTACAAGAATGATTCGGATCACGACAAAGAAAATATGGAGCATAGATCGAGTCTGAATCATTTAATGAAAGGTAAATTGTAACACCGGGAATGAGGTTATTATAAAACAATGATCGAATAAAATGGGATAGAAGTTTTCGATCATGTTTGGCGAGACAGTTGAAGTCATGTTTACAAATCTGTGGAGTCCTTTGAGAATAGACCTCTTAAATTTGTCAACTGAAATAAGTGCAGTAAAGCGGGAAGTTCGGACCATAGTAAGCAAATCTGTTGAATTAAAATTTTGTGCTAAATGTCAAGTATGGATGTCATTGAAGTGCAATACATAGCAGAAGGTATATTACGAAAGAAGTGTATACGACATTATAGGAAACGTGGATGCTAAGAAACAAGAATTGTATGCCCTTCTGAGTATTACACGAATTTTTATATTCGCTGTGTGAGCATGTACACGAATTATTATCTTTATTCACTGCGTGAGAATGTATACCAATTGTTATCTTCATTCACTACGTGAGAATGTATACCAATTGTTATCTGTATTCAGTGTGAGCATGGTCAGCATTGTCATTAATTTCGTATTGGTTATCATTAGTACACAGTAACAGATTGCTGAATATCAGCATTAAATAAAGAAAATGTACTGATATTAATATTTTTTTTAAATGAATGATAACACTAGATATGAAAGATAACACTAGATATGAAGGATTACACCAGATATAAGGACAACACTAGATATAATGAAAGACAGATGAAAATTTCTCTATAATTGCAGGTTTGATACCAAACACAGCAAGCACGAAAACATTTTGACTCGCTTTTTTATTAGCATATATTGTGTTAGATCTCCTATCGAACTCTAACTTCGATACGAAGTGTGTTTGGATTTATAGAATGGGTTGATATTACCAATATATTGTAGAAATCTAGAATTCAATATTTATACAACTCTTGAGAGAAGTATACATTCTAAACCGAAAGAGAAAACACATATCATTATACAAACGACAATTTGTGAAACGGTATATGTCTGTTAAAAAACAAATGCCAACCTATATTGCTTATCGGTTCATTTGGATGTAAATACAGACCCGGCAGGTTGTTCTAATTAATGTTGAAAGAAACATTATGTATGTTCCTTGTGTATTGAATTACTCTGTATTAAATGTACTTACTTTCCAACCAAAAGGTGTGTGTGTGTGTGTGTGTGTGTGTGTGTGTGTGTGTGTGTGTGTGAGAGAGAGAGAGAGAGAGAGAGAGAGAGAGAGAGAGAGAGAGAGAGAGAGAGAGATTTATGGTCGGCAGTCAGGTTATCTAAAGCAAAAAATGACTTGGGTCAGCTTTGAATATATTTCAAAAAAATGTATTATCTCTTGTTGTCTCGTCGTTTCGCTTAGATTTCGCTTAGATTATATTCCACACTAATTTCCTTGGGCCGATACATCAAGGCATTGATGATGGTTCAGTATCCAAGAAGATATGTGTATGTAGGCCAATTGCCATATTTTCTTCGTTAAAACCATTTCATGTGTAGAACAGAGTGGATCAGAGAGAGAGAGAGAGAGAGAGAGAGAGAGAGAGAGAGAGAGAGAGAGAGAGAGAGAGAGAGAGAGAGAGAGAGAGAGAGAGAGAGAGAGTAGAGCGATGTGTGATTATGACTTTTAACGTAGCTTTAACAATTTTTCTGTCATATCGCTACGATGCCTGCAGTGTGGCAGCTTATAGTGATGTCTAGCACTGGGGCATCCATGCCGCAGACATGTAACATCATGTCCCACCCAGTCACATTTTCCTGACACCAGGCCCACCAGTCCTAACACTAACCTCTTAATGCTAAGCGTTAAGCGAGGCAGCTGTTAGTACCATTTTTGTAACTCTTTGGTATGACTCCATAAAGGATCGTATCCACGACCTCCCACTAGCCCACGGGAGCGGTTGAGAGAGAGAGAGAGAGAGAGAGAGAGAGAGAGAGAGAGAGAGAGAGAGAGAGAGAGAGAGAGAGAGAGAGAGAGAGATTGCTTTCAAAGATTTTGGAATCACATTTTACTTGATGTGTACAATTAGTTTAGAGCATTTAGCTATATCGTTTCCAAGTAGGCACATTTCATATTTTCTTTTACATTTATTTTATTAATTTCTCGAAGTGTTAGAATTTGACTAGATACTTCATGAAAATGTTTTGTAAACATTATATTTATAAACTGATGGTGAATGCTCTTCAATAACGGAATAGCAAAAGGCTTTAAACAGTTCTCTCCCTTTGAGTGTCTTTCTAAACACAATTTACTCTGCTAATTTACGAATATTATAATGAAGAGAGACAAATTACATTGCTTCTACAGTAGATATAGAAGTGAAGATGAATTTTATATGTATTTACACGCTGATTTAGAATACGCATTGCATTTCATTGAGATGCTTTTACAACTTGGCAGGTGAAAAATTCTATAAAAATAATTCACTTTTCTGATAGATTATTAAAGCCCTAGAACTAGTATCACTGGCCATATGGGAAGATTACGGACATTTGAAGATATATTGCTAGTATCACTGGCCATATGGGAAGATTACGGACATTTGAAGATATATTACTAGTATCACTGGCAATATGCAGAGATTAAGACATTTGAAGATATATTGCTAGTATCACTGGCCATATGCGGAGATTACGGACATTTGAAGATATATTGCTAGTATCACTGGCCATATGGGAAGATTACGGACATTTGAAGATGTATTACTAGTATCACTGGCCATATGCGGAGATTACGGACATTTGAAGATATATTGCTAGTATCACTGGCCATATGGGAAGATTACGGACATTTGAAGATATATTGCTAGCATCACTGGCCATCGGGGAAGATTACGGACATTTGAAGATGTATTACTAGTATCACTGGCCATATGCGGAGATTACGGACATTTGAAGATATATTGCTAGTATCACTGGCCATATGGGAAGATTACGGACATTTGAAGATATATTGCTAGCATCACTGGCCATCGGGGAAGATTACGGACATTTGAAGATGTATTACTAGTATCACTGGCCATAAGCGGAGATTACGGACATTTGAAGATATATTGCTAGTATCACTGGAAATATGGGAAGCTTACGGACATTTGAAGATATATTGCTAGCATCACTGGCCATCGGGGAAGATTACGGACATTTGAAGATGTATTACTAGTATCACTGGCCATATGCGGAGATTACGGACATTTGAAGATATATTGCTAGTATCACTGGCCATATGGGAAGATTACGGACATTTGAAGATATATTGCTAGCATCACTGGCCATCGGGGAAGATTACGGACATTTGAAGATGTATTACTAGTATCACTGGCCATATGCGGAGATTACGGACATTTGAAGATATATTGCTAGTATCACTGGCCATATGGGAAGATTACGGACATTTGAAGATATATTGCTAGCATCACTGGCCATCGGGGAATATTACGGACATTTGAAGATGCATTACTAGTATCACTGACCATATGCGGAGATTACGGACATTTGAAGATATATTGCTAGTATCACTGGCCATATGGGGAGATTACAGACATTTGAAGATGTATTACTAGCATCACTGGCCATCGGGGAAGATTATGGACATTTGAAGATGTATTACTAGTATCACTCGCAAAATGGGGAGATTATGGACATTTGAAGATGTACTGCTAGTATCACTGTCCATCTGGGAAGATTACGGACATTTGAAGATGTATTACTAGTATCAGTCGCCAAATGGGGAGATTATGGACATTTGAAGATATATTGCTAGCATCACTGGCCATATGGGGTGATCACGGACATTTGAAGATGTATTGCTAGTATCACTGGCCATATGCGGAGATTACGGACATTTGAAGATATATTGCTAGTATCACTGGCCATATGGGAAGATTACGGACATTTGAAGATATATTGCTAGTATCACTGGCCATATGGGAAGATTACGGACATTTGAAGATGTATTACTAGTATCACTGGCCATCGGGGAAGATTACGGACATTTGAAGATGTATTACTAGTATCACTGGCCATATAGAAAGATTACGGACATTTGAAGATATATTGCTAGTATCACTGGCCATATGGGAAGATTACGGACATTTGAAGATATATTGCTAGTATCACTGGCCATCTGGGAAGATTACGGACATTTGAAGATATATTGCTAGTATCACTGGCCATATGGGAAGATTACGGACATTTGAAGATATATTACTAGTATCACTGGCCATATGCGGAGATTACGGACATTTGAAGATATATTGCTAGTATCACTAGCCATATGGGGAGATTCCGGACATTTGAAGATATATTGCTAGTATCACTGGCCATATGGGAAGATTACGGACATTTGAAGATATATTGCTAGTATCACTGGCAATATGGGAAGATTACGGAACTTTGAAGATATATTGCTAGTATCACTGGCGATCTGGGAAGATTACGGACATTTGAAGATATATTGCTAGTATCACTGGCCCTATGGGAAGATTACGGACATTTGAAGATATATTACTAGTATCACTGACCATGTGCGGAGATTACGGACATTTGAAGATATATTGCTAGTATCACTGGCCATATGGGGAGATTACAGACATTTGAAGATTTGTTACTAGTATCACTGGCCATCGGGGAAGATTACGGACATTTGAAGATGTATTACTAGCATCACTGGCCATCGGGGAAGATTACGGACATTTGAAGATGTATTACTAGCATCACTGGCCATCGGGGAAGATTACGGACATTTGAAGATGTATTACTAGTATCACTCGCCATATGGGGAGATTACGGACACTTGAAGATGTATTGCTAGTATCACTGGCCATATGCGGAGATTACGGACATTTGAAGATATATTGCTAATATCACTGGTCATATGGGAAGATTACGGACATTTGAAGATATATTACTAGTATCACTGGCCATATGTGGAGAATACAGACATTTGAAGATTTGTTACTAGTATCACTGGCCATCGGGG
Organism: Potamilus streckersoni; assembly: GCA_016746295.1. NCBI lineage: Eukaryota > Metazoa > Mollusca > Bivalvia > Unionida > Unionidae > Potamilus > Potamilus streckersoni. The sequence continues at coordinate 367,429 of JAEAOA010001707.1, forward strand.
AAGATTACGGACATTTGAAGATGTATTACTAGTATCACTCGCCATATGGGAAGATTACGGACATTTCAAGTTGTATTGCTAGTATCACTGGCCATCGGGGAAGACTAAGGACATTTGAAGATGTATTACTAGTATCACTCGCCATATGGGGAGATTACGGACATTTGAAGATGTATTGCTAGTATCACTGGCCATATGGGGAGATTACAGACATTTGAAGATGTGTTACTAGTATCACTGGCCATCGGGGAAGATTACGGACATTTGAAGATGTATTACTAGTATCACTGGCCATCGGGGAAGATTACGGACATTTGAAGATGTATTACTAGTATGACTCGCCATATGGGGAGATTACGGACATTTGAAGATGTATTGCTAGTATCACTGGCCATCTGGCAAGATTACGGACATTTGAAGATGTATTACTAGTATCACTGGCCATCTGGGAAGATTACGGACATTTATCGATGTATTACTAGTATCACTGACCAGATGGGGAAATTACGGAAATTTGAAGATGTATTACTAGTATCACTGGCCAGATGGGAAGGTTACGGACATTTGAAGATGTATTACTAGTATTACTGGCCATCTGGGAAGATTACAGACATTTGAAGATGTATTACTAGTATCACTGGCCAGATGGAGAGATTACAAACAATTGAAGATGTATTACTAGTATCACGGGCCATACGGGGAGATTACGGACATTTGAAGATGTATTACTACTATCACTGGCCATATGGGAAGATTACGGACATTTGAAGATGTATTACTAGTATCACTGGCCAGATGGAGAGATTACAAACATTTGAAGATGTATTACTAGTATCACTGGCCATATGGGGAGATTACGGATATTTGAAGATGTATTACTAGTATCACTCGCCATATGGGGAGATTACGGACATTTGAAGATGTATTACTAGTATCACTGGCCAGATGGAGAGATTACAAACATTTGAAGATGTATTACTAGTATCACTGGCCATATGGGGAGATTACGGACATTTGAAGATGTATTACTGGTATCACTGGCCATAAGGGAAGATTAAGGACACTTGAAGATATATTACTAGTATCACTCGCCATATGGGGAGATTACGGACATTTGAAGATGTATTACTAGTATCACTGGCCATATGGGAAGATTACGGACATTTGAAGATATATTACTATTATCACTGGCCATATGGGGAGATTATGGACATTTGAAGATATATTTCTAGAATCACTGACCATATGGGTGATTACGGACATTTGAAGATATATTACTAGTATCACTGGCCATATGGGGAGATTACGGACATTTGAAGATGTATTGCTAGTATCACTGGCCATATGGGGAGATTACAGACATTTGAAGATGTGTTACTAGTATCACTGGCCATCGGGGAAGATTACGGACATTTGAAGATGTATTACTAGCATCACTGGCCATCGGGGAAGATTACGGACATTTGAAGATGTATTACTAGTATCACTCGCCATATGGGGAGATTACGGACATTTGAAGATGTATTGCTAGTATCACTGGCCATCTGGCAAGATTACGGACATTTGAAGATGTATTACTAGTATCACTGGCCATATGGGAAGATTACGGACATATGAAGATATATTACTATTATCACTGGCCATATGGGGAGATTATGGACATTTGAAGATATGTTTCTAGAATCACTGACCATATGGGTGATTACGGACATTTGAAGATATATTACTAGTATCACTGGCCATATGGGGAGATTACGGACATTTGAAGATGTATTACTAGTATCACTGGCCATATGGGAAGATTACGGACATTTGAAGATATATTACTAGTATCACTGGCCATATGGGGAGATTACGGACATTTGAAGATGTATTACTAGTATCACTGGCCATATGGGAAGATTACGGACATTTGAAGATATATTACTATTATCACTGGCCATATGGGGAGATTATGGACATTTGAAGATATATTTCTAGAATCACTGACCATATGGGAGATTACGGACATTTGAAGGTATATTACTAGTATCACTGGCCATATGGGGAGATTACGGACATTTGAAGATATATTACTAATATCACTGGCCATATGGGGAGATTACGCACATTTGAAGATGTATTTGACTGTTCGAGAATAAAGCAATATCGCATTTAATGCCAGCTTGGTACTAATTTTCAGGTAAGTAACTGTACTGTACATCAGAGCCCAATGTTGTCGTAAATTGATCTATGTCATATTTCTCGTTGTGTGTCTGTTTTATTAAATAGTAAGTTTGAATATAAAAATTTCCTTATATAAAAGACATTGATGAGATCTTATCAGAACAGAATATAATTATAGAAAATTAAAACTTATAATTGATTATCATGCACGGACATATATGTAATATTACACAATTGATATAACTCATGAATTTGAAACAGAAAGTGTAATAATGTAAGTGCAAATATTAATCATTTCTAGGACTACGAATTAGATAACCTGATATATGTCAATAATCAAAAGGCAAAGAACGTGATTTGGGACATTAAAGAAATATCTGATGATTCTCGATGGCTCTGCAATGTATGCACCGGACTCACAACTTAAATAAGCCGGTTCAAATTCTACCATCAGTCCAGCCTGCGTCACGGGTTCAAATTCTACCATCAGTCCAGCCTGCCTCACGAGTTCAAAATCTACCATCTTTTACTACCATAGTTTAATTACAAATAATACCTCACAAAATATTAGCGAAACAAATATTTAATAAATATGCACACTGATATTAAAACAAAACATAGGAAAATAGGAACTAGGATTGAAAGTGTTCTCAGTATATGTTAGTCTCATAGTGCAAAATTTGACTTAAATATTTCACAATATTCGTCGTACGTGATTTAAAAGAATATCAGTTTTCTTACAGTTTCTCAAAATAAAAGAAAAGACGACTCATTATCTCCCATCATACGTTAATTACAGTAATACAAATGTACTTGTATTATTTACAGTAATACAAATGTACATGCTTTAGTTACACTAATACAAAGGTACATGATTTAGTTACACTAATACAAATGTACATACTTTTATTACACTATTACAAATGTACTTTTTTTAACTACACTAATACAAATGTACATGCTTTAGTTACACTAATACAAATTTACATAGTTTAATTACACTAATACAAAAGTACATGCTTTAGTTTCACTAATACAAAAGTACATGCTTTAGTTTCACTAATACAAATGTACATGCTTTAATTACACTAATTCAACTGTACATGACTTAGTTACACTAATACAAAGGTTCATGCTTTAATTAAACTAATCCAAATATAAATGCTTTAATTACACTAATTTAAATGTACTTGCTTTAATTACACTAATACATGTGTACATGCTTTAGTTACACTAATACAAATGTATATGCTTTATTTATAGTAATACAAATGTATATGCTTTAGTTACACTAATACAAAAGTACATGCTTTAGTTACACTAATACAAATGTACATGCTTTAGTTACACTAATACAAAGGTACATGCTTTAGTTACACTAATACAAAGGTACATGCTTTAGTTACACTAATACAAATGTACATGCTTTAGTTACACTAATACAAAGGTACATGCTTTAGTTACACTAATACAAGTGTACATGCTTTAGTTACACTAATACAAATTTACATAGTTTAATTACACAAATACAAAAGTACATGCTTTAGTTACACTAATACAAATTTACATAGTTTAATTACACTAATACAAATGTACATGCTTTAGTTACACTAATACAAAAGTACATGCTTTGGTTACACTAATACAAAAGTACATGCTTTAGTTACACTAATACAAATGTACATGATTTAGTTACACTAATACAAACGTACATGCTTTAGTTACACTAATACAAAAGTACATGCTTTAGTTACACTAATACAAAAGTACATGCTTTAGTTACACTAATACAAATGTACATGCTTTAGTTACACTAATACAAATGTACATGCTTTAGTTACACTAATACAAAGGTACATGCTTTAGTTACACTAATACAAAGGTACATGCTTTAGTTACACTAATACAAATGTATATGCTTTAGTTACACTAATACAAATGTACATGCTTTTGTTACACTAATACAAGTGTACATGCTTTAGTTACACTAATACAAATATTCATGCTTTAGTTACACTAATACAAAAGTACATGCTTTAGTTACACTAATACAAATGTACATGATTTAGTTACACTAATACAAATGTACATGCTTTAATTACGCAACGATCAGTACCGAATACCGTTTTATTGACAGTATATAAAATAAAACTAAGGTATTGGACGGTTGTCAGTGAGATGGGTCTCGGAAAAGATAATAAATGTTGCATATGGATACGTTGAAATGTTATTCAATGTTTTAAGCGTGAATTATGTTACAAATTTACAGTCTTCTAAAGGTATGTAAGTAATAAAATGGAGTGAAAATCATTCGGTTTTCTAAAGTCTAATCAATCATTTTTTTTCCTAGAATACGCAACTGAAAATTTTAAAATGCTTACAGTAGTTTGAATGCAATCCCAAATAGCCATAAAGATTCTATCGCAAGTTCAAACGAATAGAGTAGTCCGAATAAATTGAACTTTAGAATGTACTAAAGTATCAATTGCTTGGAATAGTGTTTATGTGCTATCAGTTTGGAATAACAATAATCCAAAACTTCGTGATTTAGTCCACAAATATTGAGCACACTTCATATTAAAAAAATTAATTCCAGTGAATAACCTAAATTTAAAAAATCATATCAAAATACAAATATAAAAATTACTCTACTTTGGATGTTAAGATATGAATGAATAATTTGCAAGCATGTGTGAGTCTGTTTGTGATTTAGATTTTAACGTAAATTTAACAATGTTTCAGCCATATCGCTACGATATCTGCAGAATGACAAGTTTACAGTGATGTCTAGCACTGGGACATCATGCCACAGATATATGGCATAATGTCCCACACAGTCACATTATCCTGACACCAGGTCAGCCAGTCATAACACTAACCTCTTAATGCTGAACGCCAAGCGAGGCAGCTGTTAGTACCATTTTTTTAAAGTCTTTGGTATGACTCGGCCGAGGATGGAACCCGCGACCTCCCACATCCGAGGCAGACGCTCTGACCACTACTCCACCGAAGTGGTAGTACTTTTTACATAATTTGTTGTTTATTTATCTTTTTAAGTAAACAACAATTATGTAATAAAAACTAAGACCGCGCTAACAAAGCAAAGATGAGAGTCATTTTCCATTCAAATTCGTAAATAACTTGCTTCTAGAACATTTTTAATGTAGATGTATTTTGTCTCAACCAGCCAAAACAAAGTATCTGCAAGAAGTTGATATCGGCTGCTTGATAGAGAATACATCTAAAGGTTTAATTCATGTAGGCACAGCCATGTATAGTTTTGCCAACACAAATAATTTTGTGTTTTATTTGTTTGTTTTGTCTGTGTTTTGTATATATCCTTGAAAAAGACAGATTATGAGTCTGTATGTAGGCTAGATTTGCAATGTTCGTCGTCGGTTTATTATTGCATATATATATATGCAATAATAAACCGACGACGAACATTGCAAAACTAGCCTACATACAGACTCATAATCTGTCTTTTTCAAGGATATATACAAAAAACAGACAAAAACAAACAAATAAAACACAAAATTATTTGTGTTGTACATGTATATATATATATATATATATATATATATATATATATATATATATATATATATATATATATATATATATAAAGAGATATAATTTGGTGGGGGTTGTGTCAATGTCGACAGTATATTAAAGCTTTAGTATTGGTCAGCATTAAGCAATCTTCCAGAGAGACAAATACAATTTACCTCATTCAGAAATTCGTGCTTTTTCTGCATTAAACGGTTAAATTAAATATATTGTTCAAGACAAGACAGATTTACTGATGTCTTTTCTCGCCATTACGTTTTCAGGTATAAACGACATGGGATTTATAAGGATCTATATCTACAACATGTTTAGTCCCTCTTAAACTTGACCAACTAGATAGCACACTGGAAAAGGTATTCACAACAACGATATAGCCTGAAACACAAGGCACATATAATCGGGCTTGAAACCTATATATGGAGTTCAGTTTGGATACTTCGGTTTCCCTTTTTCTAGTCCAACATCTAGCCTTGCCTTCTTAATAAAGTACTCTTTTCGCTATATATAGGGAACATTTCAATTTTTCCATTTTTTTCGTACTTAGATATATGTAAATACTTAATGGTGACATCCATCCTTCTGCCTCTGTCTTTAAAAAAAAAACTTTGACAAAAGTAAATCCCATGAATATTGCATGCCGATTGACAGATATGTACTGCTCAAAATTACCGTTTCCTTATTATATACTGGTTCAGACAATGACAGGCGAAATATGTGTTTTTCCCTGCTTGCTTTACCTTTTCGTGCTTTCTTCAGAACGTAATGATAATTTGCATTTTTTAATTGAGAGTGTATAAATTATTTTATATATGGAAAGTATTTACAAATATTCAAATATATTAGTCACCCTATCTTTATGCATTCTCTTCTAAATGACCTTCCCAGCCAGAGGAAACAGAAATCGATCACGTGTTTGAGTATAACCAATTCACGTGCTGTCCATACGAATTGTAGTTATCTGCATCAATCTACATTTGCGAGAATCTATTAGTTTCTTTTTGTTTTAACTCTTTAAAAAAAATTCAAGCATGTATGTAATGTGTTGTTACGAGTACAGTAAACTTTACAAGGTAGGACAAAGTGAGGGGAAAGGGATTATCGTTACTTCCGAGTGCTGTAATAATTGTATAGTATATAATGAGATGTTAGTAAGAGAAATTCAGTGACACAAGCAGGTCCCTTCATGGTTCGATTTAAAGAGGTCAGAATGTTCACCCTCCAGGCCAGTTATAACAGAAACATGAAGTCACTGTTTTTGTGTTTGCATACATGCATCAACGAAATGGATTTCTTTTTATGCTGGCCACTTTCATGACTTTGTATGGAATTTAAATTATATTTAAAACCAACGTTTAACCATGTTTCACAACATATCATGCATATTACAATACAGTCCATAACGTAATTATCAAAATATAAGAAGCTATACAATTAAACAATGAACAAAATATATCACCTAAATATCAGAATAAGAAACTATAAATTATCCAAAATGACTAAATTATCCAAATTTTATAAGGTGTGAAAATTAAAATGGAAACAACTTTCTTGAACTCCAAAATTGAAAAATCAAACGCTGCTCTATTATCCAAACTGGAATAATTAATGAATTATCCAAAACTTATTAAATAATAAAAATCCGATAATAGAAATTTCAAAATTATTAAGTTTCAAGACTGGAAGAATCCAATATTGTTTGATTCCCATCGGAGCCTCTCAAGCAGTTTGCAGCCGGGTCTCAATGAGAAGCACTTCGAGTCAATCAACTGTTGAAATGTTCTGTGATCTAAAAGCTGAGAATTGTACAATTACTTTAAGTCAGATATTTTGGTCTTTTACCCTAAAGCATTGAACAATATGTGTTATTGACAGTCGACGTAACGAAAATGAGTGGCTGTTGTACATCAAGTTTCATTCATAAACTGCGAGAATTCATCTGACTATTTAGTAATGAGTCCACGATTATGGATTGCGTTCATATTTGCAGTTAGTATATTAAGCAATGTCTTATCTTTTTCATTGAAGTATTGTGATTTTGTCAATAATCTGAAAATGTATAATAATAGAACAAAACTGTAATTCATATAGTAATTTGATCGTTATTGCTAGATTACGTCTTGTCGTTGCTATCAGAAAATCTTGACCATGACTCGACGCTTCACGTCTCGTGATTATCTGGATTTTCCAATGTTACTATCTGGTTATCTTGTAATCTACATCGCATTAATATAAGTATAGATACATTGTAATTATTTTAATAAAGGGATATAAGTTGTTGACCCATATTAACATTTCATGCATCTTTGGCTTCGCTAATGAAATTAATTGCGTTAGCAATTTTAAATTGGGTAAACATGCTTTGTTTGATTATTCGCTGAAACTAGTCAGATTGGTTATTGATTTTAGCTGTTATTGATTTGTGTTGTTAAAATTTAGCATCTAATAATCTTCCTTAGTTTTAGTATGATTTCAGTTAAATAATAGCCAGCGGATTTTTTATTTTAAAATGATTGAATGTCCGATTTCCACTACGATTATTGTAACCCATCACGGTCAGTCTATTAAAGGCTATCATGGTCTATTCAAACTTGTCATGGTCAGTCCATTGAAACCTACTGTGGTCAGTCAGTTCGAACTGAATGATGGTCTATACGACTTTACATGCTATAAATGATCGAAGTCCACGTTTATTCCTCAAGTATCAAGTTAAATCAGCTAATAAAATATATCGTCAAGCCTTTAATTGTAGTTGGACATGAACTCTAGAGGAGAAAATCTGAAAATAAGGACGAAATTACTGAACTTGAAAGACTGTACGAAACCTTAGATCAGCATGTCAAAGCTGTAGATCGAACTCTGGTTCACAAATGTGCTAGACATGCATTTTGACAAAAAACTCCACCCACCCCAATACTACTCTTCACACACACACACAGATTCTTGAAAAGCCTACAAAACGAGGACATATGATTTTACCATCAAAACGGGGACATTTTTATTTTAAATGATTATGGGTGATAAAGATCTATTTTACTATTTATTTGTATATGTCATTTGTAGTTGATTTATGGTTACTATGTATTTGTACATGTCATTTGTAGTTGATTTATGGTTACTATGCATTTGTACATGTCATTTGTATATGTCATTTGTACATGTCATTTGTAGTTGATTTATGGTTAATTTCCAAGAAACACTGTATCAGAATGTTTGCCATTAGAATGGGGAAACACACATACAGTGTTAGATATTATAAAATCGAATAGGGGACATTCAATAAATATGTATTTTGATTCTAAATAGAAATCAATTCAATCTAAATACTGCAGTAGTCTGACCTCATTCACATAGTTCCCACTCATATTAACAAACTAAATTAAAAGTATCATGTTGAATTTGTACATTATGTTTTTGCAGATATAAGTGTAAATGCACATCAAAGTGTTTGAAGAAGTAGAATTGTCAGATTTGTATGGAAATACAGAGAATTTGTCACTTTTTCTAAATTGAAATAAACAACGATCGGCATGCATATTTTCAGTTACAATAATTTATTGTCAAGACTACGGTATAAATTAAAAATGTCCCTCAAAATAGAACATTTTCACTTTGGTGTTCAAAGATTTGCCACTTTAATGCAATTGCCTTCATTAATAAGCCAATGCATTATATGATCTCTTTGATTACAAAACACCAAAAATGTATTTTTTTATGATGGCATGGTTTAGTTTTAGTGCGTTCAGGTCAGAACCGCATGAGTGTTCCAGGAGACGAATAGTAACTATTAAAATCGAATTGTGTGGGTTGATTGTGTGACTCCATGTGCATTATTTATGATAAGGAATGGTACACAGTACAAATGAATGATTGAGAAGGGACTGTTCCGTTATCTGGAGGCTCCTTTCATTCTTACTATGATGGTAAATTTGTTTTATAGCTATAGTTGAAATGAAGCTTAAAATCATGTTTCGACTGCCTTAAGGTAGCGTGGGAAAAATAGTTCCCTAAATTTGGTGTTTGAGTTGTAATTTGTATTTTATGGTAGTACCGGCGCTACGTTATGGAAATGTAATAAGGAGACACCATACCGCTATAAGTAAGGCCAGCAATTATGCAGATTCCTCAGCATGAATATGTCTTGTGTTATACCAGTCGGATGTATTCTGAGCGAGGAGACTATTATAGTATTGGAGTTGGGACTTAGTGTTCAACATCCGATACAACATTTCTCGCCTGTCCTATATAGTCTGATAACTGCAGAGTATTGGAGGTAGGACTTAGTGTTCAACATCCGATACATCATTTTTGGCCAGTTGTTCTGAATAGTCAAGCGCGGCCCCGAGTGGCGGAGTGGTCTAAAGCGCTGTCCGTTACGGATCACTGCCATCTCACCTCTGTCAAGGCGAGTTCGAGTCCAGACTTGGCTAACGTGGGTAAGAGAGAAAGCCTGCCAGTAGCTTCTCGTGGGTCGGTGGTTCTTCCCGGGGTTTTCCAGGGTTCTTCCTCCACCATTAATACCGGCCGCCATGTATAGCCTATCTTGTGCTGAAAAATGGCGTTAAACTCCATACCAACAACAACAACTGAATAGTCAGATAACTACAGAGTATTGGTTGGAGGTGGAACTTAGTGTTCAACATCCGATACATCATTTCTGGCCTGTACGGAATAGTCCGATAGCTGCAAAGTAGTTTTGAGAATGTAATGGCTAAGTGGTAGATATATTTCATTGATGTTGATCAGTGTGCCAAAATGAACGCCATATTTGTCCATGAACGCCATATTTGTAGAATGAACGCCATATTTGTCCATGAACGCCATATTTGTAGAAGGAACGCCATATTTGTAGAATGAACGCCATATTTGTCCATGCAAACAGCAATATTAATGCCTTCAGAAATGTAATGTTCCAAAACAATAAAACAAATCAGAGTAATAGCCTCGATAAAATCCGTTGTCTTCGATTATGTCCAATTGCTTGAATTAATTAAAAATGATCTTTTTCCTGATCCTATGTTTCTACCGTATAGTTACGCATTATCGTAGATATAGGAAATAAAATGCTGCATGATGCCAAATAGTTTTAAAATACAAAAAAAGTATAAGTATCGGTAATCCTTTTATAGAAAAAAAAAATATTTTATTAAAATCTGCAACATAGTTTAATATTTCTAGACATTATCTGCACAATGTTGACATTTAACACGTCTTAGAAATAATGGAGTCATGTGATACATAAATGATGCATACCACCCTATCGCTTTCACCAATAGTATTGCATTCGTATCACTTTACGAGCAAATTATACATTTTTGTTTACAAATTTTCCTGCAATTGCATTCATCAATATTATTTTCAAAATAAAATTAATGTGGCGAGAATGCAGTTATTCAGGCGGAAGTTTCCTTTAATTTAGTATTTACGATAGTTGACTCATTTCTTCCAGAACATGCAATGTCCTACGTGAAATAAGAAAGAGCTTTAAGCAACGTATTTCGATTCAAATTTGCTCATTGGCTGCGTATGTATTAACTCTTTATGAAGCACGTCAATCATTTAATGCTATCAGTTTAATTCCTACATTTGTATGTGCATAAACACGAAATATTTGGACCAGAAAGGTAAATCATTTTAATCCTGAGGCTATATAAGTCTAATTACTGACGATGCAGCAGGCAAGGATACTGTTGACAAGTAAAGGATTTTCGATATCATGCGTTTGCGAATCTTTACCAATGATATTCTTATATGAAAGTTGGACAAAGTTGCTGTTGGATTTATTGATCCTCTATTTTCCATTGAAAATGTGCATAGTTTGAAAGGATTATATTCAAAAACAATAAACAAACGAATTGCGCAGACATAACCTTATTAATGATAAAAATTGAGTGTGGAATTCCTACAGTCTTAAAGAAATCAAATGTGCTCACAACCGTGCATATCGTCCATAGAATGCGAGAAAAGTTTTGGCATACACATTAAGATCATTACTGAGTAATGCCAGTGTTCTAGTTAGCATCATACAATTATCAAGCTCTTAATGAGCAAAACCAGTGTTTTAATTAGCATTACACCACCATTAAGCACTTAATAAATAATACCAGTGTTCGAATTAGCATCACCACCATCAAACACTTAATGAGTAATACCAGTGTTGAAATTAGCATCACACCAGCATCAAACACTCAATGAGTAATACCAGTGTTGAAATTAGCATCACACCACCATCAAACACTCAATGAGTAATACCAGTGTTGAAATTAGCATTACACCACCATCAAACACTCAATGAGTAATACCAGTGTTGAAATTAGCATCACACCACCATCAAACACTTAATGAGTAATACCATTGCTTGAATTAGCATCACACCACCATCAAGCACTCAGTGAGTAATACCAGTGTTCGAATTAGCATCACCACCATCAAGCACTTAATGAGTAATACCAGTGTTGAAATTAGCATCACACCACCATCAAACACTTAATCAATAATACCAGTGCTTGAATTAGCATCACACCACCATCAAGCACTCAATGAGTAATACCAGTGTTCGAATTAGAATCACCACCATCAAGCACTTAAAAAAGAATATCAGCGTTCGAATTAGCATCACACCACCATCAAACAATTAATTAGTAATGCCAGTATTCGAATTAGCATCACACCACCATCAAACACTTGATAAGTAATACCAGTGTTCGAATTAGCGTCACCACCATCAAGCACCTAATAAGTAATATCAGTGTTCGAATTAGCATCGCACCACCATCAAGCACTTGATAATACCAGTGTTCGAATCAGCATCACCACCATCAAGCACTTAATAAGTAATACCATTGTTCGAAATAAAATCACCACCATTAAGCACTTAAAAAATAATATCAGTGTTCGAATTAGCATCACACCACCATCAAGCACTTAATGAGTAATACCAATGTTCTAATTAGCATCACCAGAATCAAGCACTTAAAGTGAAACAACTAAGGACCTGTAAATGTTTATATTCTATTCAAGTATAATTGTTTTAAACTAAGCTAACGATTGCTACGATACATGAGACAGACCCAAAGTTCCTCTTGTCAATAAATTTCAGATTAAATTATAAAGAGCAAGATCCATTGGAAGGTGGCGATCAAAATTATATTTAGGTCTTCTCAAAACTTTCCAACAGTGACGCTCTTTCCTTTCGTCATATAAAATGAAACTGGAAATCGTCCTTATTATTGCATTTGTACTTTGTATAATTACGTACTGTCCTCTAACATTCGTTAATCACAATATATGCTCTATTTGTTATTGACCATCCAATATTGTTTTCTGCTGTTTAGTATAATGTTCCTAACAATATTGAATATTTTTTTCGTCTTTCTTTTGCCATTTTTCTCTTTTCACCGGTACAATAGTATCATAGATAATTGTATCTATAGAATTTTGCTAAGATTGAATACACACTTCGTGATTACACCAATCAGTTTTTTTTATTAAAAACATTTTTAGTTTAGCAGCTTAAAAGAATTTGTATTTTTCATGACTTGTATCGAAGCAAATGCAATTTTCCCTTAGATCTAACAAAATTATATTATATTAATACGTACATTTAATTACTTTACGTTTATGTTTTATACTGGTGCCTCTGGGCCTATAATTAAATAACACTTTGATGACTAGGATGCTAACCATAATTCTTTTATTTGTGTGATTAGGATTTTTAATATATTTTCATCAAATGTTCAATCCTATCGCAACGATGTTTGCAGTGTGGCAGCTAATTGTGATGTCTAGCAATGGGGCATCACGCTGCAAACATATAGCATCATGTCACTCTCATTCATATTATCCAGACACCAAGCCGACCACACCTAACACTAACCTCTTAATGCTGAGAGCCTTGCCAGGCAGCTGTTAATGCCAGTTTTAAGTTTCTGGTATGATTCGGCCGGGGTTCGAACTCGCGACCTTCTGCATCCGATGCAAACGCTCTAACCACAAGGCCACAGGAGCGGTAGTGCCATTTTGACTTGTTCTCAATTGCAATATGTTAATTAAATAGTCAAATAAAGTCCTGAAATCAAACTTTACTGTAAAACTATCCCAAAAGTAACAATGTATTAAAATGTTCCTAGACTTGATATGCGAGTTGGGTTTGTGCTGGATTGCTGTGAGAAGGATGACAAAGCACAAATAACAGTGTCAACATGCGTGTGAAAGCTGATATCTTTAAACCAATACAAATTTTGGATTTTGTGAAATTATGCTTCGAATGGTGATTGCAGATTGTATATAATTTGTCACAATTTTGAAATCAGTTCATCAATTCTGCTCCCTGCTATATCTGATGTCAGCAACTACTTTATAATTGTGGTGTCCTCTGTCTCAACCCTGAAAGGCAAGTGCCATGTACCGAATTTTAATTATTTGTTTAAATTCGTCTCTTATCGGCAGTTATTTCATCCTCTGTTGTTACGCAATTTACATTATTAATAACACTGGATCAATGAATAAAACCTTTGTGTTGAAACGCATTAGCGAGTCTTCTCCTGCACAAACAACTATAATGCTTGTCTTGCCTTTTTCTTTCAATTTATGTATATTAGACGGATTTTATATATTATTGTACTTAATCTTCACATTTATTTGGAAGGGTTTACCTTCTTGTTTCTATCTAGTTTTACATTCTTTCATAAAATGCTCTTATACGCATTTATTGGAGCAACTTCGTTATCACACTTAATGACTTTACTTTCCCTTACAGATGGCCCGCGCCTCCTAGCCGCAGTCTTTAGTAAGTGTGCGTCGTATAAAATACAACTGACTCGGTCATAAGATGTAGTGTTAATGAGCAGATCTCGTCTTTCTCTTCTAGCATTGAGCAAACTAACACTCTCTGTATCGTATAAAAATGATCGATGACCACTAATTTTCATCTGTCAATCTTTGAAACGTTTTTATACCAATGATGAACTAGTTGTCGCCTCCGTGGGCAAAGGTCAAGTTTGAAATATCGCTTTTTGCTCTGCTTGATTTCCCATTCGAAAAGAAAAAGACATAATTTTATATACTAATCTTCGTTAATTTCGTGATATATCATGATGCTCTCTCTCTCTCTCTCTCTCTCTCTCTCTCTCTCTCTCTCTCTCTCTCTCTCTCTCTCTCTCTCTCTCTCTCTCATATGAGCATCTCTTAATTCACCATATGACGGAAAAAATCGAGGACATCGAATGAATGAATTGTCGGAAACGTAAAAGAACTACATCAAACGAATAGAGACATTATTACATTCCGTACAATACTTGTAGTACAACTTATTCTATTAATGTTTAGAGAACGAAGCAATGAACAATTGGTTGAAAGCAAGTATGCAAGGCGGTTATTTATTAGTACCATAAGGTTCATTCTGCCCCCAAACAGAGGTCAATATTCTATGGAAGTCAAAATCCTATAGCGAACTTTCCTGCGACATCATAGGGCATGATCAGGTGGGGGGGTTCCCTAGTCTCTTTCTCAGAAAGACCATAGGTTTACTCAACATTCGATTCAATGCGCATGTTTACCAATATATATATATATATATATATATATATATATATATATATATATATATATATATATATATATATATATATATATATATAGAGCAACCGTTGTTATGCTGATAGACAGGAACATGAAACTATGCATATTTATTCCTGAGATGTCAACAATAAATTTTACAGTAAGAAAAGGGATATAACAGGTGAGGTTCATAAAGGTCAAAGGTCAAAGGGTAAAATATTAACTAATCCTTTTATATCGAAGAAAGCTTATTTGCTTTGTTATCATTTAATTTTTAATTTCATTGCAAATAATTGAAACGAAACATTTTCCCTTTGTATTTCTTTTACTTAATGCAACATTTTTCAATTTAAGTTGACTTTATTGCTATATTCAAAGACTTCTAATTTTCCCATAATGAAGGTCACTACTCACCCAAACATGACTCATAGCAAATTATTTATGCTAAAGATAAAGCAAAAATAAGCATAATTGGCTTTTTTTCATAAATAAAATTATTGTTAACCATTTTACTCAGAACATCATACATAATAATATGAAAATAAAAAAAATAATTGCATAAATGTTTATATTTGTTTTTAAGGTGGCGCTTTACAATTTCATATTTAGCAAAAGGTTAGAATTTTAAAGAAAGAGAGTTTTCCTGGGTTTCCTCGCCAGTTTTACTGGCTATTTAAAAGAGACTTTGTATAGTTTAGGTATTGTTCAAAGAACCTTTATTTCCCTTTATTTTGATGTATTATTGATGGGTGTAATATGGGTTCGAGAGTATACAGCTTGACCTTACTCCATATGTGCACCTTTCAAAAAAGTGCTAGCTCTACTTGCTCATTTTCTCTTCTCGAACTTCAGAGGTAAATTGTAAACAATATAGCCGATAACTTTTTTTTACATTTTATGTATTTGGTAACTCATTCATTGCACTTTTAGAAGCTGGTATTGTCTAGTTTGGCAAAATTAATTTTCTATATTATAATAGCTGCCAAGAATAGTGTACTTTAGACAAACCCAGGTTGAATTTTGGAGCACAGGGGAGCTTTCATAGCTTTCATTTTAATTAGCAGTGTCCTTAGATCATTTAAAATTTCCAAAAGTACAATATCCAAAGAACTGTCAGCCACATTACATGAAAGTAGCATATAGGTATGCCAACATTCTCTCAGATATGCATGTTTAAAATGCAAACAACTTCACCTTACATACATCACTCTCTCAAAAGTACATAATAACTGGTGAGCGCCACCTAAACATACATTATGATGTCATTTTCATATTATTATTTTCTTTTATTTTTTTAATATTTGGGATTTCAGTTAATGTGTTTGTACATATGAATAAAACTGTTTATCTCTATTTATCCATAAAATTGTTAACAAATTGTTTGCAATAGAGATATATGTATCTTTAGGATCCATTTTTATGTATATTTATGTTTCTAAATGTGATATATGTGTATATCTAGGTATGTCTGTGTATATGTATGTATATATATATATATATATATATATATATATATATATATATATATATATATATATATATATATATATATATATATATATATATCAATTATTCATTTAAGAATAAGACACATTCAAAATTTAAGTGTGACGTCCTCTTGTTTATGTTATATTGTTTATTTATCACTTAGAAGCATATTATATTTTATGACGTAAACAATGGTATTGAATTCATTTTGAATTCAGTCTGACGAAGCAATAAAGCGAAACCGGTCACACATTCTACGTATTGGTGTTGTTTATGTGTTATATATATATATATATATATATATATATATATATATATATATATATATATATATATATATATATATATATATATATATATATATATATATATATTAGTTAATGTAACGGAACATGACTTAAATTATATACTCGACATCAAAACATTATTAGCAGGTATACAATTAACACTGCCTATTAAATGGCCTAATCTGATATATAGATCATCTTCCTTCGTCGCTATGGTGGTTTTGCCAACCATATCTATGCCAACGATTAGTTGGGACGTCATACAGGGAATTCCCAAAGTTCCCTATATCATTAGTTCTAAGCCCCAACAGAGGTGTGTTGTTTCTTGGAATGCAGAATTTCATATTATTCGCTCCAAGGCAAGACAGATATATTGTTTATACGGATACGTAGAAAAAGAGTGTACAAAGAAACAACATCAACGAAAACAACAACCATCCTTTCTCACTGACAGATGATTTTTTTATTAATATATATGTTTGAAAGCAGATTTCTAATTGCAACAACAACAAAGATATAAACTTGAGTCAATTAGTTGTCCATTGCTTTTGTGCAAACATTTTTGCCTTGATAAAGACTTTGTAATTCTTTAATATTAATAGTTTCGTTTAACATACATGCAAGGTCATTAACGTCTAAATATGGTAATTAAGTATGTGCTTAATATGTTTGGGGCTTTGGGAGTTTTTCATTAAGATGCTTAAAATATCATGAACACTTTGCCAATTGTTATCCAAAAATACAGGTTTTTATTATTTCCTGAGATAATTTAATTGTAAACGTCAACCGTCCTCCATACATATTGTTAGCAATTTAGTCCTCCTCGGTACGTTTGTACCGAAAAAGCCCATATTTTATATTTATGTCCGAAAGAATTTTTAAATCACAAATAAATAAGTTTTAGGTCAAACTTGGTTTTATGTCTAAGCTGGATTTATGTCTGTAAAGATCACACGAGATTGATGTTTATGAGGATATTTAGAGTCATTCAAAGAGAGTGATAAATGTAAAAGTCATCTTTCAGAGAGTAAATCAGTAGATGTAACGGTTCCAGGTCTATACAACTTAACTTTATTTTGACTTTTTTGTTTTCAAAGTCATCGCTCTTCCTTGCACGTAAGTGCAGGCAAGAATGGTTTAGGGACATCATGAGGTCTAATCAATCTGAAATCGTGACTTGCTGATTGCAGATGACGCTAAATCGATCGCGGACGTTATCAAAAATAAGAAATCATATACCAGTCAACACGAACTGGGCAGCAGGAATTATACTCGTGTCAGAAGTAATCAATTAAATGGTTTATATCGTGTGGTTATTTCCAACTACGTAGTTAAATTGACAATAAAGAGACGGGATGAACATTACTCCTCTTATCTCAGTGGCTGTATAAGAGAGACGTGGTTGATTAGGATGTGTCTCGCATGTAGGAAGTGTTATTGAATGATGCCAACTGATGGTCAACATTGTACCTATAACTTCATGAGATACGTTTAAATGTTTCCGTGACACTTTGAATATAGTGGACCACTTAAAAAGCCCACAATAGAATTGTGTGTAACAATACTGACGTGTATCTTAAGAATTAATGATAAGAAAAAAAAAACAATTTTATGGCTTATCTTTCATTTTGCCACTAATTTCCAGCCTCTCCCTTCAATATATGTTTGTTTGGTTGGGTTTATGATCGGGCTTTAGTTATACGGTTATTATATTGTGTTTTTATGTACAGCAATTACAATTTTCTATTTTATTATAGGATTAAGTGATCCTGGTTGGGTATTTATCGATGTGTAAATTTTACCTAATCACTCACAAAGTAAATAAAGTCCGAAGGTATTACAGGTATTTTCATTTCACATATTTGATAAATCTATAGTGAAACAAAAAGGCTTTCATAATATCATGCAAGGTGGAGAACTTTATTTTAAATTAAACCAGGGTGTTGATCTGGAATTTATTTGTTTTGCTGAAATATTTATTGATCAGGCTTTACAGGATATCTCGTATTGTCCGATCAATGGCATTTATCATCTTTTTAGAAGTCATTCCCACAACTCTAATTGGAGTGGCAAAAGAGGAGAGTTAATAGCAACGCTTAAGCCACACTAGTACATTTTTGTTACTTTTTTATAACTGGAGTCCTTATGAAATTATGGATACAACCTAAGGTATCAGCTCGTGACGAGTGAGCTATCAAAGTGCTTAGTCACATTAACAAGCAATTCTTACTGTAGCCCATTACGTAGACTGGGCTGATAATCCCGGAATGAATACGACTTGTAGCAAGATCTTTAATCATTTTTTATATTGGCCAGGATTAAATTGAATGATTCTAAAATTTGTAGATTTTGTCACACATATTAATCAGTAGGAAACCCAATCAGAGGATACTTGAGGCTCCTTTGCAGTCTATTCCATAGTTTGACAAACAATTTAACAGAATAATGGTAGACTGTATTAGTTCCTTACCTATGACCAAGCCATAACTGAAATTGCAGCATGACAAAAATACGAAGCAAATGAGCTTTCAAGCTGTTGATAAAGTTCTGTCTTGCCCATACATCAAAATCCTCTTCCTGCTGAGCAATATAGTCGCTTGTACAGTTTGAAACAAAGTAAATAGTCTAGGCTATATCATTAACACTGCAAGAATGCAAAAACAAATCAACGTACTATTTTCATTTTCCAATGGACTATATTGATTGAAATAGACATGTAAATCATTTACTCAGTATACCTGCCCTACACTGAAGGTAAATCATTTACTCAGTTTACCTGCCCTACACTGAAGGTAAATCATTTACTCAGTATACCTGCCCTTCATTGAAGGTAAATCATTTACTCAGTTTACCTGCCCTACATTGAAGGGATTAAAGCAATAAAATGAAATCGAATTTAAGTGACATTAGTACAACTGATCCTGGTTTTCAGATGTAATGAATAGTCTTAATCAGAAGCTTTCAAATCTATATCGACAAGAATGGAGTGAACTAAAACAGCTATTTTTAGACTATGAACATATGGTTCATGATATTCAAACACAAAAACTTAAAGCCTTTCATGGCTGATATAGTAGATTTCACAGCAGTGAAACAGCATCCGTGCATGATGAATCATATTAAAAAGAAATATTTTAGAAACGAAATTCAATATTAGCTGGAGAATTATTTTATAAAACCAAATCAAGAGATTGGATTTCGGTATGTACTCATGTAACAAATAATACTTTCATCACGTGTACCTGCCACAGAAAAATCAACTATACAAACCAAACTGGTTCAGTTTCATTGGCTAGAGTCCGTGAGTACATTGGTGAAATTGGAAATGCGAAATACGTAACCAAATTTGACATTATGAAAACATTTTAGCAAATTCCACTTAAGAAAAGGGTTAGGAGGATAACGGTGATAAAGTGATGCCTTTTGGAATGAAAAGTACACTTTGTACTTTCCAAAGTTTAATGAATACGATTACATCTGGTCTAGTTAACTGTTACGATTACATCGACGACATTATTATCTACAATGACACCTGGAGCGATCACCTGGAATACTTTTGGATTTTCTATTTGTAGACTCATTGATGCACACTTGAAAATATTTGAAGTAAATGTGTTTGTCTGTGCTCATATTGTGGGGCGTGGTCAAATGAAACCTTTGGAAGATAAAGACAAGGCTAACCCTGTCTAACTCTTAATTCCATGTGGCTATAAAAAAAAACAACTGATTCAATATTTGGGTATCGTTGGATATTATATGTTGCACATTTTCCATAATTGCTGAACCACTGGGGAATGTTTGGGCATGAAAATTAATATCTTTGGTCTGAAAAATATCGGGAAGCTTTACATAAGTTAAATATCGTAGTACATACTGCACCATTTACTTCATGCAACATTGAGATGAGAAGACAAATGTTATACAGTTCATCGAGTTTACTATTTTTAAAACAAATACACAATCACAAGAGAATTTATTCTACAATCGGGAAGGAATATATTTAGCTTTAGAATTTAGCATCAACTGGAATTGTATATTAGTCGAGATCCTTCTCCATTTATCATATTTAATGATTACAATCCCCAATCTTCATTAACTATAGTCCGAAAATTCGTCCCTTTGGTTTGTACCCCCTACCCATTTCAATAGCAAAAAATAATTAATGTGATAAAAAGTGCACAGAACTAAGTTAATTGAATCATTGATGTATAATTTCTAACCTGACTGTCACCAGAATGGCACTAGTACTTGCATCCCCTTGCACCTTTCATGCTTAACGGACTTTCCATACTAACACGTCGCCATATTCCGTACATTACGGGGTAGTTTATTTCCATCCGACAAAATAATGACGTAATTCATCCTATTCGGTAACTGCCGGATAATTCCGTAAATTGCAATAGCGTTGACTTCGGATTTATATTCATTTGCACACGTGAACATATTAATGAAACCGCTTGTTAAATTCACGAAATAGGCAATTTTGTTGTCATTCGTTAATAATAAAGGTGAATGTGTTTATTTGAACATTCCTAAAAGTTTTTTTTTCAGCTTTGAATGTTTAAGAAAGGAAAGGGACCTACATCTTGAATCTATTATTGTGTTTTATCTTTTTTATATCAATGTGGTATTACTCATACGGTTTTGTCTAATTTGGATGATTTATTTATATAAATTAATCTATCGAATTACAAAATGCACATTAATTCTTCTTTTACAAAAAACTCCTTACTTCTGACTTTAAGTGTATTTCCTCAAGGACATTTCATATTATTTTTTGTGATACATCAAAAACTTAAAACATGGCAATGTTCCAGACCATTGGCAGATTAAAATATTTGAGATTACACTCATATGGGCATATTCAGTACTATAATGCACTCATATGGGCATATCCGATACAAGAATAGACTCATATGAGCATATTCAATACTATAATGCACTCATATGGGCATATCCGATACAGGAATAGACTCATATGAGCATATTCAATACTATAATGCACTCATATGGGAATATTCAATTCTAGAATACACACATGTGTGAATATTCAATACTCAAATGCACTCATATGGGTATATTCAATACTGTAATGCACCCATATGGGCATATTCAATACTATAATGCACTCATATGGGCATATTTAATACTAGAATACACTCATATGGCATATCCGATACAAGAATAGACTCATATGGCATATTCAATACTATAATGCACTCATATGGCATATTCAGTACTACAATACACTCATATGGCATATTCAATACTAGAATACACTCATATGGCATATTCAGTACTAGAATACACTCATAATGGCATATTCAATACTAGAATACAGTCATATGGGCATATTCAGTATTAGATTACATTCATATGGGCATATTCAATACTAGAATACACTCATATGGCATATTCAGTACTAGAATACACTCATATGGGCATATTCAATACTAGAATACACTCATATGGGCATATTCAATACTAGAATACACTCATTTATGCATATTAAATACTAGAATGCACTCATATGGGCATATTAAATACCTGAATACACTTATATGGGTATATTCAATACTGGAATACACTCATATGTGCATTTTCAATATTAGAACTCACTCACATGGACATAATCATTACTAGAATACACTCATATAGGCAAATTAAATACTAGAATAAACTCATAAGGATATATTCAATACTAGGATGCACACATATGTGCATATTCGATACAGGAACACACTCGTATGGGCATATTCGATACTAGAATACACTCATATTGGTATATTCAATAATAAAATGCACACATATGTGCATATTCGATACAGGAACACACTCGTATGGACATATTCGATACTAGAATACACTCACATGGGTATATTCAATAATAAAATGCACACATATGTGCATATTCGATACAGGAAGACACTCGTATGGGCATATTCAATACTAGAATACACTCATATCGGCATGTTCAATAATAGAATACACTGATATCGGCATGTTCAATACTACAATACTCATGTGGGCATATTCAATACTATCATACACTCATATGGGTATATTCAATAGTAGAATACACTCATATGGGCATATTTAATACTAAAACACATTCTCATTGACATATTTAATACTATAATACCCTCATATGGGCATATTTAATACTAGAATACACTCATATGGACATATTTAATACTAGAATGCACTCACATGGGCATATGCAATACTAGAACACACTCATATTGACATATTAAATACCTGAGTACACTCATATGGGCATATTCAATACTAGAACACATTCTCATTGGCATATTTAATACTAGAATACACTCGAATGGGCATATTTAATACTAGAATACACTCACATGGGCATATGCAATTCAAGAATACGCTCATATCGACATATTAAATACCTGAATACACTCATATGGGCATATTCAATACTAGAATTTATATGTATCACCAATGGAAATATATGAAACTCTCTACAGTAGGAAAATAAACTGACGACTAACAGTCCGAAACTGGTAACTAACTAGCCTGGGCACATTCGACTCTTAATGAATCTTTTTCAAAGGCATATAGAAAACATATAAACATAAAAAACGCTGTGATTATAAAATTCTACATGGCTGTAGCTACATGAGTTAAACCTATAGATACATTGTCTCAACCAGCATGTATAGACTTGTTGCGAATACTGAAAAATGTTTATAATTCCTTAAAAATATATAAGCCAAAGCGACATATATTACTTTGCGTACATTTATTTAACACAGATTATATCCCGGATATTTGATTCTAACATTAATCAATCCCTGACACACGTGATTTTTTGCTGGATCCAGTGAGCTTGAAAGGGTTGTTATTCGCCATATGATTTGTATACTTTATATATATATATATATATATATATATATATATATATATATATATATATATATATATATATATATATATATAGATGCAATAAACTGACGACGAACAGTACGAAACTAGTAACTAACTAGCCTAAGCGCTTTCGACTCCCAATGAGTCTTTTTCAAAGGCAAATACAAAACATAGTTACGACAAACAAATAAACACAAAAACGTTGCGTTTGTAAACCTCTACATTTCTATCTTCACATGTGCTAAAACTATAAATACAACCAGCTTGTATAGACTAGTTGCGGAAACTGAAAACGTTGTATAATTCCCTACAAGTCTACAAGCCAAAGCGACATCTATTTTTACTTTGTGTACATATGTAACGCAGATTATATCCCGGATATTTGGTTCTATACCGGTTATTCTTATAGTAAAAATTGAAGGATAAGAAGATTTAGAAAATGTTAAATTCTACTAGTGCATAGTTTTCATTTTCTAGTCTTCTTGGTTTAGACCGCTTGGTTTCAATGTTCTAAGGCGGCGTATCCAGTATGATTCCTTTTCCTTCCTGGTTTCGGAACTCCAGCTGTGGTTGTTGGCAATAGCGATAAGTATTATATCACTGAAAGTGTGGCCAGGGGAGGAGAAGTGTTCTGCGACCGGGCTTCTGTACAGCTTTTTTGTCATCCAATCAGATCTATGAAGGTTTATCCTTATGTGTAGCTTTTCAGTTTCTCCCACGTACTGAAGGCCACAGATCTTACATGTGATGAGATAAATCACATTCTCTGTTTTGCACGTTTTGTGTGGACCATGTATGTTTAGTTTTTCTTTAGTCACTGTGCTAGTGAATGTCTTGGTCTCTATCATATGTTGACAGGTTTTGCATCTTTTATCGCCACAGGGTCCAGATTGACTAGGTTGGTTTTGACTAGCGATTGTTGTTAGCTTGGCCCTGACTAGGATGTCCTTTAGGTTTTTTGGTCTCCGATAAGCTACTACAGGTTTGTTCGGAAGTATTAGGTTTAGTATGTCTGACGATTGCACGGTTGGCCAGTGGTTTGCGATGATTTTACCTACTTTGGGATTGTCTGGGTGATAGGTCAGAATAAATGGTATCCTATCAACCTTTTCTTTCTGTCCATATCTGAGTAGGTCATCACGGTTTGTTTGTTTGGCCCTTTGGATTGCCTCCGCAATCAGGTCTTTGTCGTAGCCTCGGTAAATTAAATGTTTAGCCAGCTCTTCAGACCTTTCTATGAATCTTTCATCGTCGGAGCAAATTCTGCGTATCCTCAGTGCCTGGCTATATGGAATGTTCTTAATGCAGTGTTTTGGATGACAGCTGGTTGGGAGAAGATACTGGTGTTTGTCGGTTGGTTTCGAGTAGATGTCTGTGTGTAATTTGTTTTCCACCAGTCTGGTTGTTGTGTCCAGGAAAACATGGTTTGAGTTGGAAATTTCTGCCGTGAATTTTATTGAAGGATGGAAGTTGTTTGCCTTTGAAATGAAGTCATCCAGACTTTCTCTTCCATACTGCCACTTCATTTCTATATCATCGATAAAGCGTACCCACTGGTATGGTGTACGCTCAACCGATGCTAAGAGCTTTCCCTCAAGTTTTCCCATGAAAATGTTAGCATACGAAGGGGCCATTTTAGTACCCATTGCAGTTCCATTGATTTGTAGGTAGTTTTCTTCATTAAATTCAAAGTTGTTGAGTTTTAGGACAAGCTCCAGGAGTTGGATTAAGAAGTGTGTGGGTGGATTGTTTACAGTTCTTGTTTCCCATGCTTCGCTGCATGCCTGTAACCCTTCGTTGTGCGATGATTTTATGCCTGTAACCCTTGTACCGCATGGTACCGCACAACGAAGGGTTACAGGCATGCAGCGAAGCATGGGAAACAAGAACTGTAAACAATCCACCCACACACTTCTTAATCCAACTCCTGGAGCTTGTCCTAAAACTCAACAACTTTGAATTTAATGAAGAAAACTACCTACAAATCAATGGAACTGCAATGGGTACTAAAATGGCCCCTTCGTATGCTAACATTTTCATGGGAAAACTTGAGGGAAAGCTCTTAGCATCGGTTGAGCGTACACCATACCAGTGGGTACGCTTTATCGATGATATAGAAATGAAGTGGCAGTATGGAAGAGAAAGTCTGGATGACTTCATTTCAAAGGCAAACAACTTCCATCCTTCAATAAAATTCACGGCAGAAATTTCCAACTCAAACCATGTTTTCCTGGACACAACAACCAGACTGGTGGAAAACAAATTACACACAGACATCTACTCGAAACCAACCGACAAACACCAGTATCTTCTCCCAACCAGCTGTCATCCAAAACACTGCATTAAGAACATTCCATATAGCCAGGCACTGAGGATACGCAGAATTTGCTCCGACGATGAAAGATTCATAGAAAGGTCTGAAGAGCTGGCTAAACATTTAATTTACCGAGGCTACGACAAAGACCTGATTGCGGAGGCAATCCAAAGGGCCAAACAAACAAACCGTGATGACCTACTCAGATATGGACAGAAAGAAAAGGTTGATAGGATACCATTTATTCTGACCTATCACCCAGACAATCCCAAAGTAGGTAAAATCATCGCAAACCACTGGCCAACCGTGCAATCGTCAGACATACTAAACCTAATACTTCCGAACAAACCTGTAGTAGCTTATCGGAGACCAAAAAACCTAAAGGACATCCTAGTCAGGGCCAAGCTAACAACAATCGCTAGTCAAAACCAACCTAGTCAATCTGGACCCTGTGGCGATAAAAGATGCAAAACCTGTCAACATATGATAGAGACCAAGACATTCACTAGCACAGTGACTAAAGAAAAACTAAACATACATGGTCCACACAAAACGTGCAAAACAGAGAATGTGATTTATCTCATCACATGTAAGATCTGTGGCCTTCAGTACGTGGGAGAAACTGAAAAGCTACACATAAGGATAAACCTTCATAGATCTGATTGGATGACAAAAAAGCTGTACAGAAGCCCGGTCGCAGAACACTTCTCCTCCCCTGGCCACACTTTCAGTGATATAATACTTATCGCTATTGCCAACAACCACAGCTGGAGTTCCGAAACCAGGAAGGAAAAGGAATCATACTGGATACGCCGCCTTAGAACATTGAAACCAAGCGGTCTAAACCAAGAAGACTAGAAAATGAAAACTATGCACTAGTAGAATTTAACATTTTCTAAATCTTCTTATCCTTCAATTTTTACTATAAGAATAACCGGTATAGAACCAAATATCCGGGATATAATCTGCGTTACATATGTACACAAAGTAAAAATAGATGTCGCTTTGGCTTGTAGACTTTTAGGGAATTATACAACGTTTTCAGTTTCCGCAACTAGTCTATACAAGCTGGTTGTATTTATAGTTTTAGCACATGTGAAGATAGAAATGTAGAGGTTTACAAACGCAACGTTTTTGTGTTTATTTGTTTGTCGTAACTATGTTTTGTATTTGCCTTTGAAAAAGACTCATTGGGAGTCGAAAGCGCTTAGGCTAGTTAGTTACTAGTTTCGTACTGTTCGTCGTCAGTTTATTGCATCTATTTTAATTAATCCCTGACAGACGTGATCCCTTGGTGGATCCAGTACGCTTGAGAGGGTTGTTATTCGCCATATGATTTGTATTCTTTATATATATATATATATATATATATATATATATATATATATATATATATATATATATATATATATATATATATATATATGAAACATTGTGTATTTCTTTTTTGTCGCATTCATCATATTTTACTCGACAATTGGTACATACTTTAGGACTATACAATAAATATCAGATGTCTCTTATTTACAACAATTACAGAACATCATATTTAGTTCTTCGTTTTCGTTTGGGGTTTTTTTTGTTTGTTTCTTTGTTTGTTGTAGTTGTTGTTATTTTGTTATCTTTTCTTTTTCTGTCTTGTGGGGTTGGGGTTTTTAGCCTTATCATATAATGTTTCTTCTGATTTACCTTTTCCTTGCACATCTGATACAAGGCGTTATGATAGGTTCCTACCTGCAAAAGATACGTATCAGATCCGTCCGAAAAAAGTTCATGTCACGAATATGATGCTTCTGATCTATCAGGCAAAAGAACTAAGAATATTAATGTACTTTTAATTCTCGTGCACACAGCATATGCACAATATTAACTGTGAATTGTATTTTCACGCATTGCCTGTGCAAATATTTCAGATAGCTTCGAATGAACAATGAATTTTAATCTACCATTCTATTTAATATTCCCGTGCTATTTACCCCCAAAAGGTGTAATATATATATATATATATATATATATATATATATATATATATATATATATACACACACATATATATATATATATATATATATATATATATATATATATATATATATATATATATATATGTGTGTGTGTGTGTATATATATATATATATATATATATGTGTGTTTATATATATATATATATATATATATATATATATATATATATATATATATATATATATATATATATATATATATATATATATCATATTGTCTCTCAGGCTATTTTAATGTATCGGGCCTTATTTAATCAGAGAAGCTAATTAATCTACCAGGCTTTATTTTAACTATCGGGTGTTATTGGATCTATAGGCAAATTGCTCGTTTTAGGACGGTAATAAAAATCTATAAAAAAAAAATAAAATGAAACAATTACTTTAATCCAATTTAAAAGAAGGTTTGTACATAAAAGCGAATATTTATTTTTTTCTAAAATATAGATGCAGCAACTAGTTTTGAAATAATTACCTTTTGTTTTTGTTTGGTATCTAGAACACAGAAGGCAAATGTGGGTGTTAATATAATATATAATGTCGGTATAAATAAATTCACTATTGTTTATAAAAATTAATCTGGAAATTTACAGGCGAATTATTAACTTTCGTTTTAATGTATGCATTTTAAACTGATATCATAACCTAATCTGTATGTCTTATTTTGTAGTTGTGAGGTATGAAATATGCAAAAAAGAAGGAATTATCATCATAGATATAACAAAGTAAAAAAAAATAATAAAAACTTTGGGATAAACGAGTTTAAAGGAAAGTTTGAATATAAACTATACAAAATAGTGTTAAAAATTTGGATGTCGCCGAAAGTTTTAACTAGGGACCTCCTGTTCTCGGTCATTACACAGAGACGAAAGGTAAATGAGGGTGTTTATATATAAGACTATACGTTGTTTAATATATCAGTGCTTATTTAATGTACGGCGTGTTACTTTAATCATATCATGCGTTTTTTGTCAAATGCAGAATATCGTGCCCAGTCACTTCCTCCACTATCTATATCATGACCAAATCAACATCCTTTGCGTTAAATTCTTTTAGTAACAAAAGCTATACTATCTGGTTGATTGAACAATGTTAGGGTGAAAAACCTTGATCTCAGAATTTAGATAACGGCAGTGTAACTGGTGTCTCCTTATAGGTATGTCGTAATTCCTAATTCGACTTTGAAAATTATAAGCAAGAATAAACTGTTGACGGACCGGAAGCACCTGCACACAGTATAGATACTGACACATACAGTTTCAAAAGAATAATTATATTTCACATATTGGGAAAAAGAAAAAAAGGATGTGTCATTTGGCATCTAGCATCATCTAAAATCAAACGCATAACATTATTGAAAAAGGATTTCATTAAATGAATAAGATATTTTCGTCTGTAGGTACCAAACTTACTTGCAATTTAATACGCATTCATATATAGGTACTAGCAGGAAATGATAACCAAAAATAAAAATAAAAGCCATATAAGAATGTTAGATATAGCTAACATGTTCTAACAGCAGTAAACTATAGATCATTTTTTCAAGTATGCCTATGTGAATAAGAAGCTTACAAATCACCAGTATCGTGTGTTTCAATATTTTCAACTTTTGCAGTTGAATCTGTGATTGCTCTTCTTGACCTGTAGGAGACATTGGAAGATAAAGTAGTCCCTGTCGTGGAAGTAGACTTTCTAAAAGTCAATGATCGCATGGATGCATTTTTCCAAGGCCTCTGCCAGTTACACAACAACTTCTTAAATGTCCGTCTGAATCTGCTACTAAAATAGGAGTACAACAGAAAGTTACTGGAGGCGTTAATTTGTACCAGAAGATTGCAAATGTTCCCGGCTATCCTGAAGAGGTCTACAGCGTAAGGAATATTTCTGGCTTTTAGATATGACCTGTAGACCAGAAGAACTGCTTGTGGCGTCTGACATATAATGAAAATAATGACAACAGCTATCAGCATTGTTGTTACTTTCTGCTGTTCAAGGCTCTGGCCCTGGTCACCCACTACACTACTGTGAGACAGTTGTCGCCTGGTTTTGCTTGCTTTCCAGACTGATCTTATTAACAAACTGTTGAATATTGAAAGCAGAAAAAGAGGTTGGAATGTAAAAAGAGTAACATACCACCAGTAGTACCCTATTTGATAGCTATCTGTCTCGGCAAACTCAGTATATTTACATTGATAGACGGAACGTTGAAACTCGAAATCAAACATACTGACGATTTCCATTTCAAACAGTTCTGGTATAGTATTAACAATGCAAATGCCAAAAGTAATTAAAGCCGCCACTTTAGCCTTGCCGACAGTGCACCATGCCTTTCCCTTCATGGGATGGCATACACCAATATATCTCTCTAAGGTGAAACAAACGGTAAGCAGCACTGCAGTGTTGGCAAAAAGGTCGGTCAACACACGACCGTAAGGTATATAATGGAAAGCGATTGAACTTTGGCTGTGATTCGAGCAAAGTGTAAATGACAGAGAAAAGCTGAATAGTAAATAGAGTGAATCAGAAATCGCAAGCGTCATAAGGTAGACATTTGTAGAACTGAGCATTTTTGGACTGCGCAGGACAACAACATTAAAAATATTGCCTACAACGCCACAGCTAACAACAATCGGTACGAGGATCTTTTGAACGATGAATCGCGTATGGTTCAGGTCCGTTGACGTTAAGACTGTCAGTGAAGATGCGGAACCGTTGGTTGCATTGTTGTAACTAAACTGATCCTCATCAGAATCGTTTCCTATAATTTTCGTCGTAGCCATGTTTTATTTAAATAAAGGAAACATGTGTCTTAAAACATTCTTGAAGTTCGTATGTGCGCAGGTCAAGAAGGACATTTTTCTCATTCTGATGATGGTGTTAGTCTTACAATATTTCTAGCCTAATAATGTTATGTAGGCTCTAAAATATGTGCAACAAAAATTGCTTTGATATAAACCAATGATCCACCTTATTCGAACATGGTTTTGCTAAATTAAACTGAATCAATGTCAGAAGTGCTTCTAAACATGTTCTAAAATGTATTTCTGCTCACGTTCACTGTTACCAAACTTATTAAAATATGTCATAAAATATTTGATGTGTCATTACTTTCCCTTCTCATTCTGGAATTCACTTGATATCACGCGAAGCAGTACCAGGAGAATTGCATTTTTTTATTTAATTGATAATCATACTAAGTGAAAGACACATGACCACCCCGACGTCCGCTTTTAGCTCATTTCATTTCCATTTCAAAATATTGTTGTTTGCAACGGAAAATCAGCCAGGCGCTTTAGAATGGATACAGCAATCTTCAGAACATGAACAGCTGGTCGATTGTTCCTGAAATCACTATCTTAGCCAGTTTACGTAAAGAATCAATGGAAAGACGCAAATATCTTGAGCGTTTGACGAGTTGATTGGTTTCTTATATTATAATCTAATACAGCTTTTGTATGCCACAAAACAATTTAAATATATATTCTTCAATTCGACTTGACGAGAATCCAGTGTTATTGAATGTTGTTTTTATTATATCAAAAGAGTAACCAATCCTTGAAGTATCGTCCAATGCAGCTTTGACAACTTCAAAGTCCATTAAAATGTTGCAGATGTGGTCTACATATCAGTCGAATACCCTGATGTAATGCAGCATATATCTCTTGCGGCTTTCATGAACTACGCGATAGCCTTAACGTATCAAAGATTGAACAGATATGCAAAAATGCCATCAATCTTCCAATGGCATAGGAAAGCCTTTGATTTTGTGGCCCTTCGATTTGTTTATGACGTCCAATCAGTATGATCGATTCGGAAATATATAGTCTTATACGAACGCATTCTTTAGATCTTTAATCTGGAACATTCTAGCAATTCATTTGATCTGAAAAGAGATAAAATGTTGTTGTGCATAAAAATATGTTAATTTAGAATTATGTAATTTTACTTTCTGTCTTTAAATTAAGATTGTATATAATTATTGTTGCCTTTGCGATAATTCCATTATTGTGACACTGTTTTGTAGAAAAATATTCAAATAACATTATTTCACAAGACAACATTAATAACGGCTACTCGATATACGTTTGTTTGACAAAGAGAATTCCGACGTGGCTACAAAACAAAGGGTAGATTATAAACAAGAAAACCAATGTGTGCCTTATTTTGAATCCAAAAGTTAGTAAACATAACATCATATATATATATATATATATATATATATATATATATATATATATATATATATATATATATATATATATATATATATATATATATATATATATAAAGAATACAAATCATATGGCGAATAACAACCCTCTCAAGCGTACTGAATCCACCAAGGGATCACGTTTGTAAGGGATTAATTAAAATAGATGCAATAAACTGACGACGAACAGTACGAAACTAGTAACTAACTAGCCTAAGCGCTTTCGACTCTTAATGAGTCTTTTTCAAAGGCAAATACAAAACATAGTTACGACAAACAAATAAACACAAAAACGTTGTGTTTGTAAACCTCTACATTTCTATCTTCACATGTGCTAAAACTATAAATACAACCAGCTTGTATAGACTAGTTGCGGAAACTGAAAACGTTGTATAATTCCCTAAAAGTCTACAAGCCAAAGCGACATCTATTTTTACTTTGTGTACATATGTAACGCAGATTATATCCCGGATATTTGATTCTATACCGGTTATTCTTATAGTAAAAATTGAAGGATAATAAGAAGATTTAGAAAATGTAAAATTCTACTAGTGCATAGTTTTCATTTTCTAGTCTTCTTGGTTTAGACCGCTTGGTTTCAATGTTCTGAGGCGGCGTATCCAGTATGATTCCTTTTCCTTCCTGGTTTCGGAACTCCAGCTTTGGTTGTTAGCAATAGCGATAAGTATTATATCACTAAAAGTGTGGCCAGGGGAGGAGAAGTGTTCTGCGACCGGGCTTCTGTACAGCTTTTTTGTCAGCCAATCAGATCTATGAAGGTTTATCCTTATGTGTAGCTTTTCAGTTTCTCCCACGTACTGAAGGCCACAGATCTTACATGTGATGAGATAAATCACATTCTCTGTTTTGCACGTTTTGTTTGGACCATGTATGTTTAGTTTTTCTTTAGTCACTGTGCTAGTGAATGTCTTGGTCTCTATCATATGTTGACAAGTTTTGCATCTTTAATCGCCACAGGGTCCAGATTGACTAGGTTGGTTTT
The DNA here is from genome assembly GCA_016746295.1 of Potamilus streckersoni. Taxonomy (NCBI): domain Eukaryota; kingdom Metazoa; phylum Mollusca; class Bivalvia; order Unionida; family Unionidae; genus Potamilus; species Potamilus streckersoni. Next base: position 400,934 of record JAEAOA010001707.1, read on the forward strand.
GACTAGCGATTGTTGTTAGCTTGGCCCTGACTAGGATGTCCTTTAGGTTTTTTGGTCTCCGGTAAGCTACTACAGGTTTGTTCGGAAGTATTAGGTTTAGTATGTCTGACGATTGCACGGTTGGCCATTAGTTTGCGATGATTTTACCTACTTTGGGATTGTCTGGGTGATAGGTCAGAATAAATGGTATCCTATCAACCTTTTCTTTCTGTCCATATCTGAGTAGGTCATCACGGTTTGTTTGTTTGGCCCTTTGGATTGCCTCCGCAATCAGGTCTTTGTCGTAGCCTCGGTAAATTAAATGTTTAGCCAGCTCTTCAGACCTTTCTAGGAATCTTTCATCGTCGGAGCAAATTCTGCGTATCCTCAGTGCCTGGCTATATGGAATGTTCTTAATGCAGTGTTTTGGATGACAGCTGGTTGGGAGAAGATACTGGTGTTTGTCGGTTGGTTTCGAGTAGATGTCTGTGTGTAATTTGTTTTCCACCAGTCTGGTTGTTGTGTCCAGGAAAACATGGTTTGAGTTGGAAATTTCTGCCGTGAATTTTATTGAAGGATAGAAGTTGTTTGCCTTTGATATGAAGTCATCCAGACTTTCTCTTCCATACTGCCACTTCATTTCTATATCATCGATAAAGTGTACCCACTGGTATGGTGCACGCTCAACCGATGCTAAGAGCTTTCCCTCAAGTTTTCCCATGAAAATGTTAGCATACGAAGGGGCCATTTTAGTACCCATTGCAGTTCCATTGATTTGTAGGTAGTTTTCTTCATTAAATTCAAAGTTGTTGAGTTTTAGGACAAGCTCCAGGAGTTGGATTAAGAAGTGTGTGGGTGGATTGTTTACAGTTCTTGTTTCCCATGCTTCGCTACATGCCTGTAATCCTTCGTTGTGCGGTATGTTGGTGTACAAAGATGTGACGTCTAAGGAAGCAAGTAATGTATCTGGCAGTAATGGTTCATTAGCTTTGCTTTATATGAGATAATCTGTCGTGTCTTGAAGATATGATCGTAATTTGTGGACATGTGGTCTCATAAAATGATCTAAATATTCTGATATCCTTTCTGTGAGGTTCCCGTTACCTGAGATTATAGGTCTGTCAGGGTTTCCTTGTTTGTGGATTTTGGGTAGAAGATAAAATCTACCTGCTCTTTGGTTTTCTGGGCTTAAGTAGTTTTTGGTTTGCTGGTCTATGTGTCCGCTTTGGTACGCCTCGTCAATAACATTAGTGATGATTTTTGCATATTCCAGCGTTGGATCATGGTCCAGTTTTTGGTAGAACCTAGCGTCACTTAGTTGTCTACTTGCTTCACTAATGTAGTCTTCCCTATTCATAACGACAACAGCGGAACCGTTATCTGCAGGCTTAATTATTATGTCTGTTCTGCTTTTCAGTGAGTGCAGGGCATCTGTTTCTTCTTTTGTCAAATTAGAATATTTGTTAGTATGGTTGATATGTCTGGAAGTATCGTTTTCAACCGAGTTGATAAAGGCTTCCAGATTCGGAATTGAACTTTTTGGTGGGGTCCAGTTACTTTTCTTTCTAAATGTGGGTTGGTCGCAGCTTATATTTTCCTTTGATTTGTTTGGTGGTTGCAAGGCAAAATGGGCTTTGAGTCTTAGTCGGCGGATGAATTCTTCGGTGTCATTCTTAAGCTTCCCTCTGTCGTATGTTTTAGGACGGGGACAGAAACTCAAACCTTTCGATAAAAGTTTTATTTCTGCATCAGTAAGTTCTAAATTGGAGATGTTGACTACTGTGTTAGTAACAGTTGCATTAGTGTTTGTTACAGAGTGCTTGCGATTCTTCCTTTTGCGGCGATTTTTCTTCCTTCGGTTGTTTTTGGAAGAAATTTCGTCAATTGAAGTTTCTTCACAACAGTCCTTTGGTTGTAGATCATGACTTCTGAATTTTCTATCTCTGACTTTGTATAGTTTCGAAGAGAGTCTTTGTTCATCTTTATTTAATTTGGAGTAAAACGTTTTCAATTGTTCTTCTGTTGAGACGGAATTGAGCTGATGTTTTAGTTCTTCAATGGTTGCTGATTTGGCTAGATATTGATGATTTACGTTTTTACTAAGTAGGGCTGTGAGTTTCATGGAAGCGTCGTGAGTTCTTTTATTCCATCTTTTGTTGAATCTGTTTGAACTCTTGCCAATAATTTGCGGTTTCACATGAATTTGAAGACCTTTAGTGACTGTATTTGTTTCGAGGAAATGATGCAAGAAAGTGCAATGATGCTTTAGGCGAGTTAAAGCATCAGTTTCATTGCGTGAAGTTTTGAATGTTTTCTGTATTTGTTGAGACATCGTCTCCATTCTAAGAGATACGGCAACAATTTAAGTATAAGAAGGAAACAATGGAACGGATACAGTAGCACTACATAAATACAAGACCGAAAAGGGTGTTAGATCACAACAAAGGTAGATCGAGCCATACGAGGTAGGTAATATAAAGAATACAAATCATATGGCGAATAACAACCCTCTCCAGCGTACTGGATCCACCAAGGGATCACGTTTGTCAGTGATTAATTAAAATAGATGCAATAAACTGACGACGAACAGTACGAAACTAGCAACTAACTAGCCTAAGCGCTTTCGACTCTTAATGAGTCTTTTTCAAAGGCAAATACAAAACATAGTTACGACAAACAAATAAACACAAAAACGTTGTGTTTGTAAACCTCTACATTTCTATCTTCACATGTGCTAAAACTATAAATACAACCAGCTTGTATAGACTAGTTGCGGAAACTGAAAACGTTGTATAATTCCCTAAAAGTCTACAAGCCAAAGCGACATCTATTTTTACTTTGTGTACATATGTAACGCAGATTATATCCCGGATATTTGATTCTATACCGGTTATTCTTATAGTAAACATTGAAGGATAAGAAGATTTAGAAAATATTAAATTCTACTAGTGCATAGTTTTCATTTTCTAGTCTTCTTGGTTTAGACCGCTTGGTTTCAATGTTCTAAGGCGGCGTATCCAGTATGATTCCTTTTCCTTCCTGGTTTCGGAACTCCAGCTGTGGTTGTTAGCAACAGCGATAAGTATTATATCACTGAAAGTGTGGCCAGGGGAGGAGAAGTGTTCTGCGACCGGGCTTCTGTACAGCTTTTTTTGTCAGCCAATCAGATCTATGAAGGTTTATCCTTATGTGTAGCTTTTCAGTTTCTCCCACGTACTGAAGGCCACAGATCTTACATGTGATGAGATAAATCACATTCTCTGTTTTGCACGTTTTGTTTGGACCATGTATGTTTAGTTTTTCTTTAGTCACTGTGCTAGTGAATGTCTTGGTCTCTATCATATGTTGACAGGTTTTGCATCTTCAAGACACGACAGATTATCTCATATAAAGCAAAGCTAATGAACCATTACTGCCAGATACATTACTTGCTTCCTTAGACGTCACATCTTTGTACACCAACATACCGCACAACGAAGGATTACAGGCATGTAGCGAAGCATGGGAAACAAGAACTGTAAACAATCCACCCACACACTTCTTAATCCAACTCCTGGAGCTTGTCCTAAAACTCAACAACTTTGAATTTAATGAAGAAAACTACCTACAAATCAATGGAACTGCAATGGGTACTAAAATAGCCCCTTCGTATGCTAACATTTTCAAGGGAAAACTTGAGGGAAAGCTCTTAGCATCGGTTGAGCGTACACCATACCAGTGGGTACACTTTATCGATGATATAGAAATGAAGTGGCAGTATGGAAGAGAAAGTCTGGATGACTTCATATCAAAGGCAAACAACTTCCATCCTTCAATAAAATTCACGGCAGAAATTTCCAACTCAAACCATGTTTTCCTGGACACAACAACCAGACTGGTGGAAAACAAATTACACACAGACATCTACTCGAAACCAACCGACAAACACCAGTATCTTCTCCCAACCAGCTGTCATCCAAAACACTGCATTAAGAACATTCCATATAGCCAGGCACTGAGGATACGCAGAATTTGCTCCGACGATGAAAGATTCCTAGAAAGGTCTGAAGAGCTGGCTAAATATTTAATTTACCGAGGCTACGACAAAGACCTGATTGCGGAGGCAATCCAAAGGGCCAAACAAACAAACCGTGATGACCTACTCAGATATGGACAGAAAAAAAAGGTTGATAGGATACCATTTATTCTGACCTATCACCCAGACAATCCCAAAGTAGGTAAAATCATCGCAAACCACTGGCCAACCGTGCAATCGTCAGACATACTAAACCTAATACTTCCGAACAAACCTGTAGTAGCTTACCGGAGACCAAAACACCAAGCTAACAACAATCGCTAGTCAAAACCAACCTAGTCAATCTGGACCCTGTGGCGATAAAAGATGCAAAACCTGTCAACATATGATAGAGACCAAGACATTCACTAGCACAGTGACTAAAGAAAAACTAAACATACATGGTCCAAACAAAACGTGCAAAACAGAGAATGTGATTTATCTCATCACATGTAAGATCTGTGGCCTTCAGTACGTGGGAGAAACTGAAAAGCTACACATAAGGATAAACCTTCATAGATCTGATTGGCTGACAAAAAAAGCTGTACAGAAGCCCGGTCGCAGAACACTTCTCCTCCCCTGGCCACACTTTCAGTGATATAATACTTATCGCTATTGCTAACAACCACAGCTGGAGTTCCGAAACCAGGAAGGAAAAGGAATCATACTGGATACGCCGCCTTAGAACATTGAAACCAAGCGGTCTAAACCAAGAAGACTAGAAAATGAAAACTATGCACTAGTAGAATTTAACATTCTTTAAATCTTAATATCCTTCAATTTTTACTATAAGAATAACCGGTATAGAATCAAATATCCGGGATATAATCTGCGTTACATATGTACACAAAGTAAAAATAGATGTCGCTTTGGCTTGTAGACTTTTAGGGAATTATACAACGTTTTCAGTTTCCGCAACTAGTCTATACAAGCTGGTTGTATTTATAGTTTTAGCACATGGAAGATAGAAATGTAGAGGTTTACAAACACAACGTTTTTGTGTTTATTTGTTTGTCGTAACTATGTTTTGTATTTGCCTTTGAAAAAGACTCATTAAGAGTCGAAAGCGCTTAGGCTAGTTAGTTACTAGTTTCGTACTGTTCGTCGTCAGTTTATTGCATCTATATATATATATATATATATATATATATATATATATATATATATATATATATATATATATATATATATATATATATATATATATACACACACATCATATATATATATATATATACACATCATATATATATACACACATCATATATATGTATATATATATATATATATATATATATATATATATATATACACATCATATATATATATATATATATATATATATATATATATATATATATATATATATATATATATATATTTCAGAATATACTGCACCTACTAAAATAAAACCTTTTAATAATGATATCTATGTACTTCTTTAGTAAAGGAATGCTAATATCTCCCAAATTTCAGTTACTTATACTCGGGAAGACTGGTCCATTATTAGCAGATTTGCATCTCTTTTGTCCCGATTTTCTAAGGCAAATCCTACTTAGCAAAATTATTTGAACGCCATTATGTGTGATAACTACAAATGTTCATAGTATCCCATATAATAACTTGGTTATAAATCCATTAGCGATATTTTTAAAAATTATGTGTTCAGATGCATGGGTAGAAACAGTATAAATTTGATCATTTTTCTCTGGAGCTATTTTCATTTTCCCAATTAGGAATTATTTCTGAATGTTTGTAAAGCAGACTCCATTTTTAAGCAGATTTAATTTTATTCTCTCTCTCTCTCTCTCTCTCTCTCTCTCTCTCTCTCTCTCTCTCTCTCTCTCTCTCTCTCTCTCTCTCTCTCTCTCTGTCTCTCTCTCTCTCTCTCTCACACACACACACATATGTAAAATAGAGTCAAATAGTCGTAGATATAATTATATTGTTATAAAGTACATACAATTTATCAATTAAAATATATTTTTAAAATTTAAAAAAATGAAAATAAAACTTTATACATACAATTTTATATAGTGCACTGGTATTTAGGTCATTAAGATACAAAGCAACTAATTTATAAATCCAATAAGTTTCTTTTATGAATCTACATGTATTCATGTCTCCAGCCAAGTATCAATTGACATGAAAGAAATATCGAGTACAGAATGATTATTGATATTTTCTCTACGTTAGAACACTAACTGCGTATAAATTAATGTGATTTATTTGACAACATATAAAAATGTAATATGCAATATGTTAGGCAAAAACTTCAACAAGTTTCTAAGAGAATGAATAATCATCTCCTTTATATATAAAAATTAGAGATCCTCAGTTTTCCTCTAAGATTTCATCACATTTTAATACCAATAATCAATGTCTACTCGATTATTCCATCATGCCAAAATATATTGTACATGGATACATGGATAGATTCATAAAAGAAATGTATAAGATTCAAAACTTAGATACTTTGTATCTTAATAGCATTAATACCAATGCACTAATTAAAAGAGTATACATTTTTATTTTTTAATTGATAAATTGTATATCATTTTAATATTTTATTTTACTAATTCACGTTTCACTAGAGACACTTATATCTCTTAGATCCTGTGGAAAAAAAAAAAATATATATATATATATATATATATATATATATATATATATATATATATATATATATATATATATATATATATATATATATATGTGTGTGTGTGTGTGTGTGTGTGTGTCTGATATAATGATGCATATCAACTATGATTTTACCTAATGACGTATTTGATATTTTCATCTGTTTCTTTCAAAACATATTGTGCCTGAAAAAGAATATATTGAATGCGAAAATATTTACACAGAATTATCGTCGTTTGTGTTGTTTTTATACCAATTCTCTCTCTCCCTCTCTCTCTCTCTCTCTCTCTCTCTCTCTCTCTCTCTCTCTCTCTCTCTCTCTCTCTCTCTCTCTCATGCATACACACACAATCAGGTTGTGCAGATCTTACGTGTACAATCTGTATGGCCACTACCTGTACATTATGAAGGTACCATGTGGAAATACCTGGATGTACATTATGAAGGTACCATGTGGAAATGCCTAGATGTACATTATGAAGGTACCATGTGGAAATGCCTAGATGTACATTATGAAGGTACCATGTAGAAATGCCTAGATGTACATTATGAAGGTACCATGTGGAAATGCCTAGATGTACATTATGAAGGTACTATGTGGAAATGCCTAGATGTACATTATGAAGGTAACATTTCGAATGCCAAGATATACATTTATGAACATACAATGTGGAAATACCTAGATGTACATTATGAAGGTAACATGTGGAAATGCCTAGATGTACATTTTGAAGATACCATGTGGAAATGCCTAGACGTACATTATGAAGGTACCATGTGGAAATGCCTAGATGTACATTGTGAAGGTACCATGTGGAAATGCCTAGACGTACATTATGAAGGTACCATGTGGAAATGCCTAGATGTACATTGTGAAGGTACCATGTGGAAATGCCTAAATGTACATTATTAACGTACCATTTGGAAATGCCTAGATGTACATAATGAAGGTACCATGTGGAAATGCTTAGATGTACATTATGAAGGTACCATGTGGAAATGCCTAGATGTACTTTATGAAGGTACCATGTGGAAATGCCTAGTTGTACATTATGAAGGTACCATTTCGAATGCCAAGATATACATTTATGAACATACCATGTGGAAATGCCTAGATGTACATTACAAAGATACCATGTGGAAATGCTTAGATGTACATTATGAAAGTACCATGAGGAAATGCTTAGATATACATTAAGAAGGTACCATGTGGAAATGCCTAGAAGTCCATAATGAAGGTACCATATGAAAATCCCTAAATGAATATTAAGAAGGTACCATGTGGAAATGCCTAGATGTACATTTTGAAGATACCATGTGGAAATGTCTAGATGTACATTATGAAGATACCAGGTGGACAACGCCTAGATGTACATTATGAAGGTCCCATGTGAAAATGACTAGATGTACATTATGAAGGTACCACGTGGAAATACCTAGATGTACATTATGACGATATCATGTGGAAATGCCTAGATATACATTTATGAAGGTACCATGTGCAAATGCCTAGATGTACATTATGACGATACCACGTGCAAATGCCTAGATATATATTTATGAAGGGGACATGTGGAAATCCCTTGCTATACATTATGAAGGTGCCATGTTTCAAATGCCTAAATGTACCTTATGAAGGTACCATGTGGAAGGAGCCATGTGGAAATTCCTAGATGTACATTATGAAGGTAACATGTCGAAATAACTAGATGTACAATATGAAGGTACCATTTGGTAATGCCTAGATGTACATTATGAAGGTAGCATGTGGAAATGCCTAGATGTACATTTTGAAGGTACCATGTGGAAATGCCCAGATGTACATTATGACGATGCCATGTGGAAATGAATAGAAATATATTTATGAAGGTACCATGTGGAAATGCGTAGAAATACATTCTGAAGTTACCATGAGGAAATGGCTAGATGTACATTATTACGATACTATGTGGAAATTCTTAGATATGCATTCATGAAAGTACCATGTGGAAATGCCTACATGTACATTACGAAGACACCATGAAGAAATGCCTAGATGTAGATTATGACGATACCATGTGGAAATGCCTAGATGTACATTATGAAGGTACCCCTTGGACATGCCTAGATATATATTAATGAAGATACCATGTGGAAATAACTAGATGTACACTATGACGATAGCACGTGCAAATGCCTAGATATACATTTACGAAGGCACCATATGGAAATGACTCGATGTACATTATTAAGGTACCATGTGGAAATGGCTAGATGTACATTATGAAGGTACCATTTCGATTGCCAAGATATAAATTAATGAAGATACCATGTTCAAATGCCTTGATGTACATTATGAAGGTACAATGTGAAAATGCCTATATGTACATTTTGAAGATACCATGTGGATATGCCTAGATGTACATTATGAAGCTACCATGTGGAAATGCCTAGATGTACATTATGAAGATACCATGTGGAAATGCCTAGATGTCCATTATGAAGGTACCATGTGATAATGACTAGACGTACATTATGAAGGTACAATGTGGAAATGCCTAGATGAACATTAAGGTACCATGTGGAAATGCCTAGATGTACATTATGAAGGTACAATGTGGAAATACCTAGATGTACATTACGAAGGTACCATGTGGAAATGCCTAGATGTTCATTATGATGGTACCATGTGGAAATGCATAGATGTACATTATGAAGGTACCATGTGGAACTGACTAGATGTAAATTATAAAAGTACAATGTGGAAATGCTTAGATGTACATTATGAAGGTACCATGTGGAAATGCCTAGATGAACATTATGAAAGTACCATTTGGAAACGCCTAGATGTACATTATGAAGATACCATGTGAAAATGCCTAGATGTTCATTATGAAGATACCATATGGAAATGCCCAGATGTACATTATGAAGGGCCCATGTGGAAATGCCTATAAGTATATTATGAAGGTATCATTTGGATATGCTTAGATGTACTTTATGAAGGTACCATTTGGAAATGCCTAAATGTACATTATGAAGGTACCATTTGGAAATGCCTAGATGTACATTATGAAGCTACCATGTGGAAATGCCTAGATGTACATTATGAAGGTACCATTTGAAAATGCATAGATGTACATTTTAAATGTACCATTTGGAAATACCTATATATACATTATGAAGATACAATGAGGAAATGCCTAGATGTACATTATGACGATACCATGTGGAAATGACTAGATGTGCATTATGAAGAAACCCATTGGACATGCCTAGATATACATTAATAAAGGTACCATGTGGAATTACCTAGATGTACATTATGACGATACGACGTGGAAATGACTAGATATATATTTATGAAGGTACCATATGGAAATGCGTAGATATACATTATTAAGTTACCATGTGGAAATGCCAAGATGGACATTATTACGTTACTATGTGGAAATTCTTAGATATACATTGATGAAAGTACCATGGGGAAATGCCTAGATGTACATTATGAAGATACTATGAGGAAATGCATAGATGTACATTATGACGATACCATGTGGAAATGCCTAGATGTACATTATGAAGGTACCCCTTGGATATGCCTAGATATAAATTAATGAAGTTACCATGTGGAAATACATAGATGTACATTATGAGGATATCACGTGGAAATGCCTAGATATACATTTATGAAGGTACCATTAGGAAATGCCTAGATGTACATTATGAAGTTACGATATAGAAATGCCTCGATATATATTATGAAGGTACCATTTCGAATGCCATGATACACATGTTTGAAGATACCATGTGGAAATGCATAGATGCACATTAGGAAGGTACCATGTGTAAATGCCTATATGTACATTTTGAAGATACCATGAGGAAATGCCTAGATGTACATCTTGAAGGTACCATGTGATAATGCTTAGATGTTCATTATAATGGTACAATGTAGAAATGCCTCATGTACAGTATGAAGGTACCATGTGGAAATTCCTAGATGTACATTATGAAGGTACCAGGTGGAAATGCCTAGATGTACCTTAATGCGATACCATGCGGAAATGCCTAGATGTACATTATGAAGGTACCATGTGGAAATGCCTAGATGTTCATTATGATGGTAACATGTGGAAATGCCTAGATGTACATTATGAAGGTAGCATGTGGAAATGCTTAGATTTACATTATGAAGGTACAATGTGGAAATCCTTAGATGTACATTATGAAGGTACCATGTGGAAATGCCTAGATGAACATTACGAAGGTACCATTTGGAAATGCCTAGATGTACATTATGAAGATACCATGTGAAAATGCCATGATATACATTATAAAGGTACCAAGTGGAAATGCCTATATATACATTATGAAGATACCATGTGGAAATGCCCAGATGTACATTATGAAGGTATAATATGGATATGCCTAGATGTACTTTATGAAGGTACCATGTGGAAATGCCTAAATGTACATTATGAAGGTACCATTTGGAAATGCCTAGATATACATTATGAAGGTACCATATGGAAATGCCTAGATGTACATTATGAAGGTACCATTTGAAAATGCCTAGATGTACATTTTGAAGGCACCATTTGGAAATACCTATATGTACATTATGAAGATACCATGAGGAAATGCCTAGATGTACATTATAACGATACCATGTGGAAATGCCTAGATGTACATTATGAAGGTACCCATTGGACATGCCTAGATATACATTAATGAAGGTATCATGTGGAAATACCTAGATGTACATCATGAAGATACAACGTGTAAATGAATAGATATATATTTATGAAGGTACCATATGGAAATGCGTAGATATACATTTTGAAGTTACCATGTGGAAATGCCTAGATGTACATCATTACGATACTATGTGGAAATTCTTAGATATACATTCTTGAAAGTACCATGTGGAAATGCCTAGATATACATTAAGAAGATACCATGAGGAAATGCCTAGATGTACATTATGACGATACCATGTGGAAATGCCTAGATGTACATTATGAAGGTACCCCTTGGATATTCCTAGATATACATTAATGAATGTACCATGTGGAAATACCTCGATGTACGTTATGATGATACCACGTGGAAATGCCTAGATATACATTTATGAAGGTAGCATTTAGAAATTCCTAGATGTACTTTATGAAGGTACCATGTGAAAATGCCTATATGTACATTTTGAAGATACCATGTGGAAATGCCTAGATGTACATTATGAAGGTAGCTCGTGGAAATGCCTAGATGAACATTATGAAGATACCATGTGGAAATGCCTAGATGTACATTATGAAGGTACCATGTGATAATGCCTATATGTACATTATGATGGTACAATGTGGAAATGCCTCATGTACATTATGAAATTACCATGTGGAAATGCCTAGATGTCCATTATGATGGTACCATATGGAAATGCCTAGATGTACATTATGAAAGTACCATGTGGAAATGCCTAGATGTACATTATGAAGGTACAATGTGGAAATCCTTAGATGTACATTATGAAGGTTCCATGTGGAAATGTCTAGATGAACATTATGAAAGTACCGTTTGAAAATGCCTAGATGTACATTATGAAGATACCATGTGGAAATGCCTAGATATACATTATGACGATACCATGTTGGAATGCCCAGATGTACATTATGAAGGTCCCATGTGTAAATGCCAAGATGTACATTATGAAGGTACCATTTGAATATGCCTACATGTACATTATGAAATTACCATGTGGAAATGCCTAAATGTACATTATGATCGTACCATTTGGAAATGCCTAAATGTACATTATGAAAGAACCATATGGAAATACCTAGATGTACATTATGACGATACCATGTGGAAATGCCAAGATGTACATTTTGATGGTACCATTTGGAAATGCCTTGATGTCCATTATGACGATGCCATGTAGAAATGCCTAGTTATAAATTATGAAGGTACCATGTGGAAATGCCTAGATGTACATTATGAAGTTACCATGTAGAAATGCCTAGATGTACATTATCAAGGTACCATGTGTAAATACCTAGATGTACATTATGAAGGTACCATGTGGAAATACTTAGATGTACATTATGAAGGTACCATGTGGAAATACCTAGATCTACATTATGAAGATACCATGTGTAAATACCTAGATGTACATTATGAAGGTACCATGTGGAAATACCTAGATGTACATTATGAAGATACCATGTGGAAATGCCTAGATGTACATTATGAAGATACCATGTGGAAATGCCTAGATGTACATTTATAAAGGTACATGATGAAATGTCTGGTGTGGATTATGAAGATACCATCTGGCAAGCCTGGTGTGCATCTATGAAGATACCATGTGGAAATACTTAGATGTACATTATGAAGATACCATGTGGAAATGCCTAGATGTATATTATGAAGATACCATGTGGAAATGCCTAGATGTACATTATGAAGATACCATGTGGAAATACTTAGATGTACATTATGAAGATACCATGTGGAAATGCCTAGATGTATATTATGAAGATACCATGTGGAAATACCTAGATGTACATTTGTAAAGGTACATGTGGAAATGTCTGGTATACATTATGAAGATACCATCTGGCAAGCCTGGTGTGCATCTCTGAAGATACCATGAGGAAATATCTAGATATACATTTATAAAGGTGCATATGGAAACGCCTAGATATACATTATGAAGGTACTATGAGGAAATATCTGGTGAAAATGTATGCATACACCATGAGGAAATGTCTAGATGGCACTCAAAAATATATCCCAAAGTATTACATTTTGAATACTTAGTTTTTATTTGTAAACATTAATTGACTGAACTCCCAAAGGTATCACACTCTGATGTCTGGCAAATACAACCGCTCTTCTATATATGTTACCACAGTGGTGAAAGCAAGCTTGGGAACTATTTTTTTCCCACTTACTAAGCGTGCCTGTTTTTATATATGTTATTGGAATCTGTATCTCAATATTTAGACCTACTTCATCGTTCTTCTTTTTCTTTGTCCCTCCCCTTCCCATGATATATCATAAAAAGCGTCAAAACCATAGGTCATCTAGTTAGTATACATCAGTTTAATCAATAAGGATGCGACTTTATTTAATGTAGCTGTCCACATTAAACCTCATTAGGGACTGGATTTGTATGAACTGCTACTAATTTTATATTAAGTAACCGACGCAGTGTCAAATGCGATTTTCAAGATTTTTCTGAGCAACGCACTCAAGTTTAGGAAACTGCTTGTAGTAATGCAGCCGTAATATCACAGATATAAAATAGTTATAAATGTCTATGCAAATTTAAGGGTTTTGTTTTCTAAAGTAAATATTAATAAAATATGATACGCGTTTTTATTAGATATACGATATATGAACTTCATTCTTGAAATGAAAACGTATTTGTTTCTCAAGTTTCTCACTCCTGACAATACAAATTCCCTTCTAAAAACATTTCCCTTCTATATATTGACAAGTGTATATTTTATGTCGTTATTTCATATTGATTTATTTCACTACTTACGTCGTGTGATTCATTCAATATTCTTTCAACGTGTAAACATTGTAAGGAGAAACTAAATCGAATTATTTTAAGCGATTGATGTTAAAGCATCATTGTGTACTTAGTTGCATTCATCGTCTCAGATTAGCAGTCTTTTAATGTTTTCTCTTACTGCTATAAGAGCTGGGGGTGAATCAATCAATCTTTGTTATTCGGTCAAAAATATCACTTCCATTGTGTCTAACTTTGCCAGGGATTTTTTATTCAGCATTTACTATGGTATTTGGTAAAGAAAGTAACAGAAAATATCTACTTTAAGAAATAACATTTTCAGTGCAGATCCAAACGATCATAATATTAGGATTGTTCATATTGAAGATGATCGATTTTGCGTTAGTTTTCCAAAAGTTGCTTTCAACTGTAGTAATTGCATTTTAAACATGCTGTATGTATGCTGTAACTAATTGCAATTAGTCCCATAACAGTATGGATCATTGAAACACGTTCAATACTTCTGCGTGAATATAACATACTCAACAAAGTTTTGTCACTTGTAATTTAATATTGGCATGGATGTCCTGCGCTCCATAAATCATAAAACTAGCAATGTATGTCTTCGCCATACATATGATATACGTCTAGAGGTGATAAATCAGGTGTCAGAATGTATATATATATATATATATATATATATATATATATATATATATATATATATATATATATATATATATATATATATATATATACACATGAGTTATAACCTCTAGAGAGGAATAAACTAATAAGAGAAAATCGTTGACATTATTTCAGTATATTTTTAAACTCATTAATGCTGAAATAAGGTCTTTTGTCAAGGTACTCCTTTACTGTAGTTTTGATCTCAAAGGGTACAACATATATCTATCATTTGAATACAATGACATTTTGTACAGAACTGTGTTTATTAAATGGAATGACCTTTTGTACAGAACTGTGTATATTGAACTGAATGACTTTTTGTACAGAACTGTGTATATTGAAAGGAATTAATTTTTATACAAAACTGTATATTAAACGGAATGACCTTTTGTACACAACTGTGTATATTGAACAGAATGACCTTTTGTACAGAACTGTGTATATTGAACAGAACGACCTTTTGTACATAAATCTTTTATTGTAACAGAATGAACTTTTGTACAGAACTCTGTATATTGAAACAGACTGAATTTTTATACTGAACTCTGTATATTTTAACAGAATGATCTTTTGTGCAGAACTCTGTATTTTGAAACAGAATGACCTTTTTGTACAGAACTGTATATTGAAACAGGTTGACCTTTTGTACAGAACAATGCAGTTTGAAAGAGAATGACCTTTGGTAAAGAACTCATTATATTAATGCAGAATGACCGTTTGTTCAGAACTCCGCATATTGAAACAGTATGACCTCTTGTCCATAACTCTGTATATTGTAATATTATGACCTTTTGTACAAAACTCTGTATATTGAAACAGTGACAACGTCTTTGCTTAGAATAGCACATAATGGGATAGAGTCAAAATGTTTCTTAATTGAACAGCATTTGAATTTGAACGTGAATATTTATTATTGAAATTGCTTCCGAAATGTGAAACGTAATATTCCTTTATAACATTCACATTTGCCATTGAACATTAAGGTCCCCATGAAATTAAATAGAATGCCTTATATTCAACAAGAACGTCTCTTATTACAGAGAAATGAAACTATATGCCTCATCCAAAACATTTTCTAGCAAAGAGGTTTATATATATATATATATATATATATATATATATATATATATATATATATATATATATATATATATATATATATATATATATGTCTGTGTGTGTGTATGTGATGGTTTGGATGGCGCAAAGACTACAGTCCTCACTCTCTTTGACTCGCATGCAGTTTTTGACACTATAGATCATGATATATTACTTCACCGTTTCCAGCATGTATTTGGCATTCACCTTACAGATTTGCTATGGTTCAAGTCCTACTTGGTCAACAGGACACAAAATTTGTCCGCAAATGGAAAATACTCCAGCCCAGTTGATATATGTTGTGGTGTTCGACAGGGTTTTGTTATTGGACCTGTTCTCTTCATTCTGTACACTCAGTCACTCTCAAGTGTCATACATCATCATCCAGTGTCTCACCAATTGTATGCTGATAACAAACCAATATACGAATCTAGCCATCCAGCTGAATTTGAAGCTACCATCCAAGGCATAGAGAGGTGCATTTATGATATAAAATCATGGACGACATGTAAAAAGCTGAAAATGGGTGATGATAAAACTGAAGCCATTCTGATTACAACACAAAGACTTTCTCATTCACATCCTTTACCTCAGACAATGAATATCATTAACACCCACATTAAATACAAGCAATCAGTAAGAAACCTCGGTGTCACTCTTGACAGTACTCTCTCATTGCATCAACATGTCATGAACTTTTACCGGGCTGCATATCTTGAGCTGAGACGCATCAGCTCCATTCGTAAGTATCTGTCAGTTGATGCCACTAAAACACTTGTGTTCCTTAGTACTCTCAAGACTACACTATTGTAAATCAATTCTGTCTGGCTCATCTCAATATCTACTTCAAAAACGTCAAAAAATTCAAAACACTGCTGCTCGGATAATCCTTAGAGTACCACAACCAGAGTACTCCTCTCCGCTGCTCTGTACCATACACTGGCTATCCATACGATTACGAATTAAAAACAAAATTTGTTCTCTTTGCTATGTTTCACTGACGGGCTCCAGTCCAACACACCTATCTGACCTCACCCATGTGTATACACTTGCAAGATGCTTACGCTCCTCTTCTGACGCTCGTATTCTCAATATTCCCACTATAAAGTTCAAATCATATGGACAACGTTCTTTTGCATACCAGAGCCTAGCAACGTGAAACGAATTGCCCACTGCACTTAGACACAAAGACACAGTGATCTCATTCAGGAGCGCCCTTAAAACTCATCTATTTCAACTACACGAACAGTCATAAAGACCTAATAATGTATCATTTTAACGTATCCTAACCTTAAAATTTGAAGCATGTTTTCCTCTAATTTTTTGGGTGTTTGTTTCTATTTTTTATCATTTCATTATATGTTTCTTATTCTTTTAAGCGTTGTCAAATGTTTTAAAGCGCTTAGAGCTTCTAAAGATTAGGTGCTATATCAAGTCCTCGTTATTTTTATTATTATTATTATTATTATTATTATTATTATTATTATTATTATTATTATTATTATTATTATTATTATTATTATTATTATTATTATTATTGGTGTGTGTGAACCAAATGACGAATAACATGTCTTTTGATGTGCACTGGATCCAGGAAGGGATTGCGTGTGTAAGGGATAAGGGATTGATTAACATAAATGCAATAAATAACAAACAATGCAAAACCAATGTATCACTATCCTGACGCCGGGTCTTTTACAAACGCATATACGATTGTTTGGAGACGACCAATAATAAATTACCAAAGCTTATAGAATTATTTCTACTGGAATCAGAGCTTGAAAATGTTTTGTGTTTCTACTAGTTGGGTTCAGGTCAACTGATGTTGTTGTGTATCGATTTGCATCGATCTATCAATGGTTGAGCATAGTGGTCCGATTGCCTAGTAGTTAGCTGTGAATTGTAGTAAAGGGTGAAAGTTGTTTGCTTTTGCTAGGAAATCATCCTTATTTTACATCAGGCCACGTCATTTCATCGTACCCTCTGATATGGTGTAAGTTCCACGATTGCTAAAAGTTGACACTCTATTCTTAAAATAAAAATATTAGCATACGAGGGAGGGGTTCACTTTTCTAGCGATTGTGTTTCCATTGATGTGGAGGTAGTTTTCTTCATTGACTACAGGTTAATGAATTTTAGGACATGCTCCGGAAATTTAATAAGAGAGTGGGCAAAGTTGGCCAAAGTTTTTTTTATAGCGCTTCTTTTCACGCCTGTATACATTCAATTAGCAATAAATTAGCATACATAAATGTGTTTAAAAGGGAAAACTGTCCCAAACAGTGATTGCTTTAATTGCTTAAATTTTCATTACTCAGTTCCTGAATGTAGGATGCTAATTTGTAGATACTGTTATCATAAAATGAGCCATATATCTTGGTATACTTTCTGTAGGATGCCCGTAACCGGAGATTATAGATCTGCCGGGCTTTCCTTGTTTATCCTTTTCAGATAGAATATAAAATCTTTCTGATCTCTAGTTGTCTGAGCTTCAGTAGTCGTTCTCTTGCTGGGTGATAGTTGTAATGGTCTTTCATTTGTCCAGTGCTTGATCTAGGTCTAAATATTTGAGTCACTTAGTTGTCTAGTTGCTTCATCACCACAGCGGAACCCTTACCTGCAAGATTGATTCTTACGTCTGTTCTGTTTTTCAATGAATTTGGGGAACCTTTTTATTCTGTGATCAAGTTATATAATTTGCTGGTATGGATGATGTGTTCATACGTGCCGTTTTCAACTAAGTTGACAAAGGCTATGTGAAGTTGAGCTAATTGTCAAATAATTGATGATGTCGAATAAGAATAAAAATCACAGTAAAAGGAATAAACGGAAACAATCCAAGGCATACATTGCTTCAGCTGCTACTAACAATATAGTTAAAATCTTAAATGTTGAACTTAAGGAGGTATAAGTAAAACGGTTATCTAATGGTTTGAGTTTCTGTCCCCGATCAAAAGCATATGCCAGTTATGCTAAAAACGAACACTGAAGAGTTAAGTAGGCGACAGAGACTTAAGGACCATTTTGTCCTGCCGCTTAAAAGTAAATCTGATGAAAATATCAGCTGTGTAAACCCACCTTCCGAAAGAAAAGTAGCTGGACTCCACGAAATATTTAACCCGATTAAAATGTAGGCATATCAGATGGTGTACGGTGATTGACGGAACAAAGCTCAGCCTCACATTTTCATTTTCTGTGAATTATCAACTAATTAAGCAGATAACTTCTGATATTGTGAGACCTACAGCATTTGTAAAACCTGTGTATAGTATTTCAAATTATTAAGCACTTGAATCAAGAATAGTAGGTGGTCTAGATTACACCTGTGTGTTTGGCTCTTTTTATCTTGTCATTTATGTTTGTTTTAGTATTGGTCATTAAAAACGTCATGTTGGACAAAGTCTGTTCTTTGTAATTATATCCACTTCAAGGTCACTGCAGCTTGTACTCACTGACATTATAAATAATTCAAGCCATATTACAAGCTATGATCGTTCAATTCGAGTTTCTGTGGGTCTGAAAAGCACAATATTTTTCTAATGTTTATATCTCATCAAGGCATATCTTGTATGAAATAAAGTAAACATGTTGTGATATACTTTTCCCTTTTTATTGATCGCTATATGTATATTATTGAAGATTCCAATTTTTAGTAAACGCTGTGTGCACATTCTTATATCTCAAATAAAATTAGCTATGTAAATTTTCTTAAATTTAAAGAGATAGCTGAGTAAAATGCCTCAGACACAAAACACTTGAGTGGAATTCTTAGTAACCTCTGAGTTGTGAGGTTTTAAATTAATTACGTCCAAGCATCCCTTTTAGTGTTGAAGCACATCTGATAAATGTAATTGGTATCGATATTGAATGAAATTAATTGCCCTCTGGTTATTGGCTTTATGCTGTCTTTCTATGACGAAATTCATTAGCTGATTGAAACTTCTTGTCTCGTAGCCTTTATATTTTACTTTTCTGTGTATACAACATTAAACAATGCACGCATGCAAATCATTTGCATTTGACAAAATGATTTTATTTATTTAAAAAAATACGTCTGCAGTCATTAAACCAGACAACTTTAGTAATACACGTTCAGTTTTAGGTTGCACCGGAAAGCAGCAGAATAAAATGGATGAGAATACTGTGTAGAAAACTCCAGAATTACAACAGAAAGTCATGATATGAAGATTCCTTAATTGATTTTCCACATGCTAACACACGTATGACAAAGGTGTGGTGAAGAACAGTGTTGTGCGATTCAGCATATACAAAAGAAATAAGATGATCGCCCCAAAACTTTATTGCTCCATCAGCCATTAAACGTATTTCGTAGTTTCTTTGAACGCAGAACTTCTTTATTGATCATGACGAAGAGATGTCAAGAACAATGTAATAGTAGTATTTTTCTACCTAAATTATGGGTGAAGCATGGTTCTGACCACATGCAAGAGCTGTTAGTGTTAATAGAAAGATCGTAAATCAACTAATCACTTCAGTGTATTTTGACATTTACAACAAAATATCGCTGTGTGTTGCCTCTGCATTATATCATGGTGAAGCATTGTACCAATGTAAAACAAATCACCGTAGTTACAAAAGAAACTGATGGCGTTCTTTTAAACTATGACGGCTAGAATTATGCCATCTACTATTCTTCATAAGAACAGAAATTATTTTTAAAAGGTTCTTCTTTTGTTTTATGAAGGTGATTTATAAATTTTCCATCTCTACAGTCTGATGCTAATGTATATTTGTACTAATGACTCTCTCTCTCTCTCTCTCTCTCTCTCTCTCTCTCTCTCTCTCTCTCTCTCTCTCTCTCTCTCTCTCTCTCTCTCTCTCTCTCTCTCTCTCTCTCTCTCTCTCTCTCACTCTCTCTCTCTCTCTCTCTCTCTCTCTCTCTCTCTCTCTCTCTCTCTCTCTCTCTCTCTCTCTCTCTCTCTATATATATATATATATATATATATATATATATATATATATATATATATATATATATATATATATATATATATATATATAAAGAGAGAGTCATTTCGTAATTATGACAGACAGACAGACAGAGAAAGACAGATAGAGAGAGAGGAGAGAGAGAGTAATTTCGTAATTACTTGGAGTCGTTAATTATGCTTTGAGATAACCGTGTAAAGCTTCGTTTAAGTATTGTATCTGATATTCAATCAATGCAGAGTTCAAAGGTGTTTACATTTGTAGTATTATACATTCTCATAATGAAACACTATATTGAGGCAAAATTGCTTCTATCCCCCATTTACTCGTACAGGAAATTAAATTGGCGACAATGGCATCCTCGTGAAGCATAAATAATCCAATCTTATAATTGCCAAAAGTAAATGACATTCGTTGATGAGTGAACTCATAAATCTAGAGTTGTAATGTGAAAAATGAATTGACGTAATGTTGGCACATAAACGACAACATGGCGTCTACTTCTAAAATCTAATGCTTTTTATTTATGTAATTAACTTTATTTGGTTAGCACATACAGTTGCCTTGATGTTCAGTATACATATTGAAAACAATAATTATTATTACTTTTTTTGAGCTGACGAATAAAGCAGGACAAAAGCTTTGTCTTTACTATTACAATAAAGTTTATAGTAAATTAATATTACTTGGACTAAAGCAGTTTTATTTTTTAGCAAAGCAATGTATAAGTTATAAATCTTCATGTATGCAGACTCAGTCGTCCACTTTGAACTACCTCGAGCCTTAATTCAAATTCCGTCTATTCTATTATTGTTTATCGTCTATTATGCTGGTTACATTGCAAGTTAGTAATGGTGACGGGTGGTTGTTGGGTGGTTGTTAGATGGCTGGATGATTGTTAGATGGTTGTTACAGTGTTAATCATGCATATTGCCAAAGTACTCGCTTTTATGATAGTCTATTATGTTACGTTCCATCTTAGATGGTCGTTAGCATTATGGTACGTAAGACCTTAGGTATTCGTTAGGATTATCTTATGTACGACCTTAGGTATTCGTTAGGATTATGGTACGTTCGACTATAAAAAGACGTTATGTTTATGTTATTTAGAACGTAGGTGGTCGATAGGATTATGGTACGTTATACCAAATGTGGTCGACTAGATTAGGTTATGTTAGACCATATGTGATCGATATGATTATCATACGTTATACCAAATGTGGTCGACTAGATTAGGTTACGTTAGACCATATGTGATCGATATGATTATGGTAATTAAGACCATATGTGGTCGATAAGATTATGCTACGTTAGACCATAAATGGTCGATAGGATTATGGTACCTTAGACCATAGGTGGACGATAGGTTTATGGTACGTCATACCACATGTGTTCGTTATATATAATGGACCTTAAACCATAGGTGGTCGATAGGAGTATTGTACGTTAGACCATAGGTGGTCGATAGATTTAAGGTACGTTAGACCATAGGTGTACGATAGGATTATGAAACCTTGGGCCATAGGTGTATGGTATGATTAAGTTAAGTTAGAACATAGCTGGTCAATAGGATTATGGTACGTTATACCATAGGTGTACGGTACGGTACGTTATACCAAAAGTGATCGATAGGATTATAGTACTTCGACCAGATGTGATTGATAGGATTGTGGTACGTTAGACCATAGGTGTACGGTAGGATTATGGTACGTTGTACCAAAAGTGGTCGATAAGATTATAGTATTTAGACCTGATGTGATTGATAGGATTGTGTTACGTTAGATCATAGTTGGTCGTTATTATTATAGTACGTAAAACATTAGATCGTCGTTATGGTTATGCAATGTACAGCATTAGATTATAGTTAAAATGTTCGGTCCACGGTGTTAGTCGTGTTAGGTCCAATATGGCCCAGCATTATGTTGCAACATTGGGTGACCGTTAAATATTATACCACTGTAAACGTAAATTCTTTATGTCTCAAAACTTAAAAATGGTAGTAGTTTCACCCTTTCTTTGTGGACTCGTCAACAAAATGTAGCCTCTAACACGAAAATATTGGCTTAGATACAAGATTCATTTCATCACAAAGTTAGCGGTGTATACCTCTCGATCTAGCTAACTAATGTAATCGGGTTGTAATGCAGTTCGCTTTAAGAATCGTAAAACGATGAATTTTTTTAGGAGATTGTTAAGTGCAATTGTTTGCATTGTAATTTAAATTGGTAATTTTAATAAAATAATGATTGTTAGAAATTATGAATTGTGCTATTAAAAATTGTATGCCGTTAATAAAGTCTCTCATTGGTAGAAATGTATTATTGTATTACAAATTTTCAGTAGTTTGCTATTGTTGTCATGTACTACAGCATTTGAACTTTTCAACAAAATCAATTAAAGCGTTTCTTATATATTCTAACTAAGAAAGGAAGCAAATACAGTATATACATAAAAAAAAATATTTCAGCTAACAATGTTATCAGCCGCTGACGTAAAGAAAGGCAGGAATTAATACAGTTAGAGTCTGAGTTTTACACAGTATACAGTTTTTGACGATGTAAATTATTCTAGGAATTGAAACGCAAATGGAAGTTTTTTGAAAGCACTGGCAGCCATCTAAGCTCCAAGAACAAGTAAGCTGAAGTTGAGTGTTTAAGCCTTGAACTACTGAGGACAAAGCAAACGTCTGTTAGTGTAGGAAAACAATATAGAGATTACGCCGTGAACAGTTGTCAAACTTGCTGCCTTACAGACTTCATATACAGGTTCCTTTTCCAGTTCAAACTCCGTACCTGTCAGCACAAAAACTATTTAATATCCACAATATGCCGGAATGACACCGCCCGTAAAAGGGATCTCTCTCTCTCTCTCTCTCTCTCTCTCTCTCTCTCTCTCTCTCTCTCTCTCTCTCTCTCTCTCTCTCTCTCTCTCTCTCTCTCTCTCTCTCTCTCTGTGTGAGGGGTGTCCCATCAATAAATCGGATATGACGGAAAGACGTTTACTCAATAAACTCAATAAACTGACCACAACTGTCGGTTTAAAGACTAATTCACAATTTTGTTTGGTAAAATAAGTAGACAGGCAGATACAGAGAGTCAGAACCTCGTAAATAGATAGATAGATAGATAGATAGATAGATAGATAGATAGATAGATAGATAGATAGATAGATAGATAGATAGATAGATAGATAGATAGATAGATAGATAGATAGATAGATAGATAGATAGATAGATAGATAGATAGATAGATAGATAGATAGATAGATAGATAGATAGATAGATAGATAGATAGATAGATAGATAGATAGATAGATAGATAGATAGATAGATAGATAGATAGATAGATAGATAGATAGATAGATAGATAGATAGATGTGTCGAATTTTGAAAACTCTTAGAAGCTTTGTTTAAAGGAATTGTATCAAAGTCAACTTAATTAAAGTAGAAAGGGCTAGAGATAGTTAAATGATTATTTTTCATTTCATCTCTGAACGTCTAAAGAGAATTTGTTCTAGCCGACGTAACATGACCGAGTCAGATGCTATGGTACAAGAGAATGACATAAGACCTTTCCCCAAAATCGACCGGTTAAAGGCGGCAGCTGGCTATAGATGATAGTTCAAAGTAATGATTAATTACGGCATGATTAGTGGTTTAGTTTTCTTGTCAATCCAAAAATTCTACGAACAGGTTTAGGAAACAGTCTATTCCGATTGGTTAATATGGATTTATGGGCGTAATTCTGTAAGAAATTAAAGGTTTTACTTTAGGAAAGTTCAGCAGTCTTCAATCTTACTTGGAAAAAGAGTGGTCGAGACTCCGGGAGATCGTGTGAGACGTTATCTCGTGATTTGGCAGTAAAGCGGGAGTTTGTCTCAGCAAGTAGGCAAACTCTACATTTGGAATTCCTAAAAAGTACGTCTTCATTATTGAGTAAGGGGCCAGATAGTTGTCTCAGTTAGGAGAGAGACTATACGTGAGATTCGTGGAAACGAATAAAAGAAACGGCAAAAGGTACGCAATCTTAGTTTCCCGATTTTAATATGTTATTTCATTTGTTGATCTATTGCAAATGTATTCTTGATATGATATATGTATGTATGATTTCATTTTGCAGGATTTTAGTGAAATGCTAGTCATGACATTTTATTCTTTGATTTTCTAATTATCAATTCATTTGGAGAATTGTCAAGATTGAATGTAATAAAAATTTCATTAGATTAGTTGAAAAGATTGCATGTAATTGAATCTTGAATACATAGGAGTGATTAGGAATTTAAATGAAATAAGCTTAAGGAATGATGGGTAATGTTTCATATTTTATGGATTAACTCTGTTTAGAAGGAGTATGACCTAACATTACATGTATACCATATACTAGTTTGTAATATTTAATTGATCACTTGAGTGTATATCTATATGCTAATTTGTAATATCTAAATGGTCGAGTAAACTATTTTAGAATAGTTAGATCTGAGGGTCTAAGCCATATGTAACTTAACACTGCTAGATTGGTAGCGTAAGAAGTCAAGGGGAGTTACATACGGCTTCATACGGTTGAGTTGATTTAATTGACCATCCCTAGCGTGACCCGAATTAAGGTCAGGACAAGCATTGACTGACTATGTAAACAGAGAGTTAGGTAACGTTCATGCGGCAGAATTTATGCCTTTTGTTTTCTGAGCCAAATTAATGTAAAAATATAGATATACTTGTGAATGTGATCTATTGTCTATTGCGAGACATTTCCATTTTTTGAAGGAAACAGCTTTCCTGGATTCACGTGAGAAATCCCTGAACAATCACAGGACCAGAACAAGTTCTACGCAGAAATCTAAGTCCAGAGACGATTGTTAAGTCAGAGTTCGACGGACAAGAGTCCAAGACGAAACAGCTAGACAAAGATCGGCAGAGCAGGGACGAATGGAAGTCTTGATGTCCGCATAAAATAGGTGATGAAGTCTCTCATCGTTGCACTCAAAGGTCACATCTCATTGGCAATGAAGAAAGTATATTAACGTTGAAAGTAATTTTACACTTAAAGAAATTTGTTTTGTCCTTTTATTTGAGTACATGTTAGTACCATTTTCCCTTCTTTTGTAACTAAGTCATTGATTTCTTTTCATTTTAAATTCTGTTGATAAACTGATTAAATTTTATATTTGTTCATTGAAAGGGGGCTCATTTTGTTATTTCTTCAATATACTTGTTCAGTGATCTGCATTCTTCTTTCTATCTATCCACACTGCGTAAATCACACCGCGGAGGTCATTCCCTAGCAACGAACCGTAGTGAAAGAGGGGTGTGTTTTGCACGCCGCCAATCTGTCACAGATAGATAGATAGATAGATAGATAGATAGATAGATAGATAGATAGATAGATAGATAGATAGATAGATAGATAGATAGATAGATAGATAGATAGATAGATAGATAGATAGATAGAGAGATGGATGGATGGATGGATGGATGGATGGATGGATGGATGGATGGATGGATGGATGGATGGATGGATGGATGGGTGGGTGGGTGGATGGGCCGATGTACGGACGGACCTAGGGCGGACAGACAGACAGACGGACGGACGGACGGACGGACGGACGGACAGACAGACAGACAGATAGATAGATAGATAGATAGATAGATAGATAGATAGATAGATAGATAGATAGATAGATAGATAGATAGATAGATAGATAGATAGATAGATAGATAGATAGATAGATAGATGTGAATGTGAACAGATAAGGTTAGGAACTAAATGCGATACCGACATAGCTTCTCTCGGACTCATTCTGCTTTCTTCTACGTTAAAAGTCAGAAACTCGAAACAAAAGATAGAAAAGTAAGAACTATAAAGATGAGGTGGCGCTCACCAGTTATTATGTTGGCATACCTATATGATACTTTCATATAATGTGGCTGAAATTTCTTTAGATATTGTACTTTTGGAAATTTTTAAATGATCCTAGGACACTGCTAACTAAAATTACTGTTCCCTTGTGCTCCAAAAATCAACCTGAATTTGTCTAAAGTACACTATTCTTGGCAGCTATTAAAA
The DNA here is from genome assembly GCA_016746295.1 of Potamilus streckersoni. Taxonomy (NCBI): domain Eukaryota; kingdom Metazoa; phylum Mollusca; class Bivalvia; order Unionida; family Unionidae; genus Potamilus; species Potamilus streckersoni. The sequence continues at coordinate 427,908 of JAEAOA010001707.1, forward strand.
TAAGGAAATTGAATTTTGCCAAACTAGACAATACCAGTTTCTAAAAGTGCAATGAATGAATTAACAAATACATAAAATGTAAAAATGTTATCCGCTATATTTTTTGCAATTTACCTCTGAAGTTCTAGAAATGAAAATGAGCAAGTAGAGCTAGCACTTTTTTGAAAGATGCAGATCTGGAGTAAGGCCAAGCTGTATACTCTCTAACCCATATTACACCCATCAATCATACATCAAAATGAAGGGAATTAAAGGTTTTTTGAACAATACCTAAGATATACAAAGTCTCTTTTAAGTAGCAAGTATAACAAGTAAGGAAACCCGACGAAACTCTTTTTCTTTAACATTCTAACTCTATGCTAAATACGAAACTGTAGAGCGCCACCTAACTTATTTTTCTGGACAAATGACGTTACTGTGAGTACTGAACCGGATACATTGAAGTTTGAAATCAAAACTCAATACCTAAATCGCAGATAAATATAGAAATATAAATACAGAAATACAAATATAGAAATATAGAAAAAAAATTTAAAAAATTGAATAAACCTAGCTACATCGCTGATATGAGCAGCACGTCATTAAACGATTGCAACATCATGACGTCATAAATACGACGATTTCAAACCTGAAAACAAGTCCTATCAATATCAACAACTGGCAAAGCGCTTAGGTGGGATAGGTTGTATGGAGGGAATGCTCTTGTTCTGTTTTTTTTTTTTTTCTCCAGACATATCTCGTAATACTCTATTGATATGCAGTCTTACATGCCAAGACTAGTGTATTATGTATGGGAAAGATAGGATCGTTTGCAATGACCAAGATAGATACAAATTAGACATACGGAAATAGGGGACTGTTTTGATTGAAGTTAACCATAACATCACAGTGGCGCTTAGGTTCCTAAAGATCTAATTTGGATAAGGTTTGTTGCTGCAACTGGGTTGCTCTAACAAACGTAGGCACGACCTGCTAATGACAATCATAGTCAAGTCAATTGTGTGTGTGTGTGTGTGCGTGCGTGAGTGTTTTGTTATTGTTGTGTGTATGTGTTGTTGGTGTGTATGTGTGTTGTTGTTGTTGTTGTTGTTATTTTAATCTGATTTGCTACGTAAACATGTGGACATGTAAAACAGCAAATGTACAGGTAGACCCAAATCTATATAGCTGTAGTGGGTCCAACTTACACACGAGTGATATATAGCCGCTATTATACACAACTGTTAGAATGAAAGCCTGTTGAGTTAAAAGCAATAGGAACTGTATGGCTGTACGTGATTATAAATAGAAGTGTAAGCTGTATTTCTTTACACGTGAGTATAAATAGAAAACTGGAGTTGCATGGTTCATGTACCAGTATAAATAGAAATGGGTGTTTTATGAATCATACCCTTGCATAAATAGAAATGGAAGCTCAATGGGGACATACGTTACTATAAATAGAAATGGAAGCTCAATGGGTCATACGTCAATATAAATAGAAATGGAAGCTCAATGGGTCATACGTTAGTATAAATGGAAATGGAAACTCAATGGTCATACGTTATTATAAATAGAAATTAGAGCTCTATGGGTCATATGTTATTATAAATAGAAATTAGATCTTTATGGATCATACGTTAGTATAAATAGAAACTGGAGCTCTTTGGATCATACGTTAGCATAAATAGAAACTGGAGCTCTTTGGATCATACGTTATTATAAATAGAAATTGGATCTCTTTGGATCATACGTTAGTATAAATAGAAATTGGTGCTTTATGGGTCATGTACTAGTATAAATAGAAATTAGAGCTCTATGGATCATACGTTAGTATAAATAGAAATTGGAGCTCTATGGATCATGAGTTAGTATAGCTAAAAATGGGAGCTTTATGGCTTACACTTGTCTCCTAATAAAAGTTGTGTACCACGTAAAGGGTATTGTATGTCAAATCAATCATTTAATAATCAATGTTAAATTACGTGTAGGTCCTGGTGGTACGTAGCACATTACATAAATTTGGCTCTAATAGATGTGAAAGGTCACAAAGACTGTTTTGCGCAAGATCATTTTAAAATGTCTGCTTTTGATGTCATATGTTCCAAACAGATTGGCCTTGACGCCAACCTCATCAATAAGAATTTTTAAAAGGTATAATGTACTGGAATCCTTCCGTCGATTTCATTTACTTATCGGATGAGCTGATCGTATCGTCAAGAGGGTTAACCTCGTATATATCGTTGATCTACGCTATAGCGATGTCGGAACACATAACCATTAGATAATAACAGAAAAAGCCTAGCGTCGCCTCCCATTAATCTTCTGTCTTCTGCGAATCGAACGATCGACAAAAATTAGCAATTTGATTCTAATCGTCCAAAACTAGGTTAATAACTCAATTAAGTTCTATTATTGTGGTTTTTGCTGGGCCATTCACTGGATCATGAATTTATTAAAAATATTTATTATTTTAAATTTTACTTCTTTATTCGTGCTTAAAGACGCAATCAAGCGAATAAAATGATACCTTTGTTGACATTTGGATGCCATATTGTATTCATAAGCAAAGACCGTTCCTGCTATAATGGTGTTAGTAATGTTATTTCAATATGAAATATTTCAAATCAAAATAATTTTGAAATTGAATAAAATATTTATTGTGACTCTTAGGCACATAGGTGCTTTTGTACTTCTAATCTAAGCCAGATCTTAAATTATCATACAGGTGTCATACTTGCGTATGGTTTAAAGGTGTGTGTAAATTGTCTAAACTCGATTTGCAATTATCATACATTAGCTAAGCCCGATCGGAAATTATTGTATCGTATCTTACATGTGTGTATATTATCCAAGCGAGATCTGCAAGGATCATACAGGTATTGCACGTAGGTGTACATTATTCCAGACAGATCAGTACTTAACATACAGGTGTCATACTTTTGTGTACATTATCTAATCCCAATCTGCAATTAGCATACAACCGACGTAATTTCGCTTACGTTATATAAGGCTGATTTATAATAAGTAGATAGGCAGCATACTTATTCAATCATTCTCTCTGTGTCTGTCCGTGTGTGCGTGTGTGTATGATATGGATTTTTAACGCAGCTTTAAAAAAAATTCAGTCATATCACTACGAGGCTTGTAGTGTAGCAGTTTAAAGTGACATCTAGCACTGAGGTATCATGCCGCAGACAAGTAGTATGATGTTCCTCTCAGTAACTTTATCTGACACGAGGTCTACCAGTCCTATCACTAAGCGTTTAATGTTGAACGCCTAGCGAAACAACTGTTTAGTACCATTTTTATAAGTCTTTATATGACTCGGTCGGAGTTCAAAACCGCCATCTCCCGCATCCGATACGTACACTCTAACCACTAGACCACCGGTATGCAAAAAAAATATATTATAAATGTTCTTACATTCACAGAAGTGAATATACACAAATAAAAATGGATAACGCCGAATAAAGTAATTATAGACGTCAAATCATGCATGCTTTAATAGGAAACCGATTGGAAACTATTTACTATCATATGCAAGAATGAAAACCAAGAAGCCCTATCTTATATTATATAATCCGTGTTACATGCAGAAACGAAAACCACAAAACCCAGTGTAATACGAAATTTAACGTGCACGAACGAAAGCCTTAAATCCTTGTCTAACTGTTACTTGCAGGAGAGAAAACAACAAAGCCCTTTCTAATAAAACACATTCGCTATTACATTCAGAAACGAACACATAGAGAATAGTCCTAAAAAAATTCGATGGCACAAAATTCATTGCTCTTTTGTTTTTGAGAAGGGTTATCTCATACCACTTTTATTTTAATTAAAGTTAGCATAAAAAAAATATTTCTATATTTTCCTGATTCTAATTCTTCGTCTATTTATTTATAAGTGAATACTCTACAAGTATTGGTATAAAAGCATAACCTCTTAGTGTATATTGAAACCCGATTATGACTCATAATAACGCCATTAAAATATTGCTCGAGCGATTGAAATAACTGAATGGCATTTGCGATGACCAAGTTTTCCGTGTATGAACAAGAAAAAGGGAAAGGCGAAGGACGATGAGAAGGACGAGCAGCGGTATAAACAATAATAGATATATCAATAATGAGATAAAGGAAAACTAGAAGGGCCATTTGCAAAACCTGTTTGATCAGATCTTCTTCTAAGCTTATAAAGCATGTATTCGTTCTGTAAACATAACATTTTCTAATTCCTTGCTGAAATTTCACTGTAAATGATTTTTTTTAAGCCTTTGGTTAAGCCATTACTCTTATCAAATTAAACCATTGACTACTGATTAAAATAAGAAATATAAAGAAAACACGGAAATAGTTTGAACAAGACAAATATTATTTCACTTTGTTGTATAGCAAGAACATTTTGCATTATTATTTTACATTGGACAGGAATAGAGAGAAAGCATTACAGACATATGGAAAGACAGACAGGAAATGACACTGAAACCTGAGGATTGTGGCCTTAAACGCGTGACATATGCTCATATATGATATATAGCTGCACGAAATGATAATTTTATATAAACGATTTCAAAATATTGCTGCAATTGAAGTCTTCCAAAACGATACAGTA
>JAEAOA010001707.1:435000-487500 GCA_016746295.1 Potamilus streckersoni
ACTTTGATGTCAGTACTGTAAAACAGTGTAGACAATGCGAGAATGTCTACATCATTGTTCCTTTCAAATTTGATATTCGTCTGGATATATGTCAAGCAGAAGAAAAAATCTAGATTTAAGGTATAGGAAACAAGTATTGAGATAGATGAGTCAAATTTATTTCACATCTTCCACATCATTTTTAAGATTTCTAAATTAGCAAATGTACAATCGGCGTGTCGGTTTTAGATCGCACGGGAAATCATTTTAAATGTGAAATAAATGTGATTGTTAAGAATAAATCTCCATTCAATACTGTCAAAAGCTGTGTCCGTCCCCTGTGTGCAGAATGAAAATATTGCTAATAACAACTTTGTCTTGAGAATATAGTTGTGTTGCTTGCACAGTCATGAATATTTTGACCTGACTATGATGCATGAACTGTTTTCAATATATCATGTCGATCATGTAATGTTTTCATCATATATTGATAAATTGCAAGTCAACTCTTTCAATATGCCCAAACCCATTAACAGAACAAGCAATAAAATCCCAATTAATAATGAACAATTAAATTGAAATGTATGCGTTCATTTTCATATTGACCGCTATTTTTGATATACTTGTTTGTTCACTGCTAAAATACAGTATTGATGTAGGAGATTTTTATAACTTATTTTTATAATTCATTTTTGTTGGGGGAAGGAAGCGAAATATTGTAATAATGAACAACGTCATAGAGACAGACAGGCGTACAATCAGATAGACAGACAATTACAGACATACAGATAAAAAAGGAGAGAGACAGAGTGTTTTCCTTTAATAAAAATGAACATGTTCAACTGTCAATATTCAGTATTGGATAAAAATGATAGCAGTAAATATTTTCGAATTACGATAAATATGTTTTAGGAAGACTACATGTTAAATGTAGATATTTGTGGTCATTAATTAACTCATTATTCAGACTAAGCCTTAATTTTTAATTTTTAATTTTTTTGGTTATGATAGCTTTGTTTTTATTTAATATATGCTATAGTATAGTACTTGCCTAAGTTACAAATGTTTAAGTTTTGTATGTGAACACACTTTTTTACTTCTAATGGTAAAGGTATACTTCAGTATTCGTAAAGTATATATGGTTGCAAATCACATAAGACTGATCAAAATAAGTTTTCGCGAAAACTATAAGGATATGTTTTACTATTATAAATCAAAAGCAAGGAATTACCGCCGTTATTTGTTAGCCTGAAACACCCGGTGTTCTCTTTCCGCACGGTAATATGAGTGTCCTAATTGTAACTTTCTAGCATTCAAGGTCACTGTCCACCTATCCTGTACAAACGTGTGATATTATTATAGTCATAAACAAACTCATTTGTTAAGTATGCACATCATAAATATTTTAATTAGACTAAAAATCCTCCTTTTCATAAGAAAAAATTATTCGACGATCTCCGTAAACAATCGGTAGTTTCCGCCTGCCAAAAAACGGACATGACGCATATTATCCCTTTTAATCAACCTAATCAAGTGTTTAATTTTCCCACGTAAATGTTTATGTGCTATATTTTACGATCGTGCTTTAGTTCAGCACATATTGTGCACTGTGTTGCATATGGATGTAAATAAAGAGTGATGATGGAAAAAAAAGTTCTCTCTTTTCCGAAAGACCCTCTTTACCAAAAACAAAATGGATTCGAGCCGTGGTATCGAATAGAGTGAGGGATGGAAATGTTGTATTATTTATGCTGGATTATAGATAATTTGGCCCAAAGACAATATGGCCCCACTCTAAAGGCAATTAGGTCCAATTTAAAAATAGTTTGTAGAAGTTCTTTTTTTCCAACAACTAGTAGATACTATGTAAGACAAGTTTTAGGAGAAAAACTAAATTAAAAAGAACTATCTTGATACTCTATTATAGAAAATAATCATACTTTGTAACATGTATGTCTGTATGTCTGTCTGTCTGTCTGTCTGTATGTATGTATGTATGTATGTATGTATGTATGTATGTATGTATGTATGTATGTATGTATGTATGTATGTATGTATGTATGTATGTATGTATGTATGTATGTATGTATGTATGTATGTATGTATGTCTGTCTGTCTGTCTGTATGTATGTATGTATGTATGTATGTATGTATGTATGTATGTATGTATGTATGTATGTATGTATGTATGTATGTATGTATGTATGTATGTATGTATGTATGTATGTATGTATGTATGTATGTATGTATGTATGTATGTATGTATGTATGTATGTATGTATGTATGTATGTATGTATGTATGTATGTATGTATGTATGTGTGTGTGTGTGTGTGTGTGTGCGTGCGTGCGTGCGTGCGTGCGTGCGTGCGTGCGTGCGTGCGTGCGTGCGTGCGTGCGTGCGTGCGTGTGTGTGTGTGCGTGCGTGCATGCATGCATGCATGTATGTATGTATGTATGTATGTATGTATGTATGTATGCATGCATATATATATATATATATATATATATATATATATATATATATATATATATATATATATATATATATATATATATATATATATATCTTACTTTTTCTAATTTAAATATTTATATGCATGTTTATGCTGGCAAAAACATATGCATTTGTACAGAGACATTCTCAATTCATGTTTTCAGGACAAATGATCAATTTTGATTTAAAAACAATAATTCCTAAGAGATAATATTCTAAAAAATACGTACACATTTTTGTAAGGGTAGTGTAATTTTAGGCTTCTCCTTGTAAAACTGCTACATATAATACACACTCGATACATATGAAAGAAATACAGAGGATAATGCTGACCATTGTAAAATTTTAGTTGCTGCAATGTGAAGCTCTTTCCAGTTAATTTTATTGTTTGTTTTTATATTTCAAATTGTCTGTCTGTGTCTGTGTGTGTGTGCGCTCGCGCGCGCGCGTAAATTAAACACTTGTCCTTACTATTCAATATCGCCAATCATATTTGCTCCATTATTCCATACACATGAGAAAGAAAATAATTTTGAGCTGAAATTGTGCCCCAACCGCCTGCACGGTCCAAAAGAATTTGAAAAACATTCACTTATTTAAAAAAAAAACTGATCTTGTTATCATTTATTCCTTCTTTCTTTATCATGCGAAATGTATTAAAGTAAAAAAATATGTTCACTAACTCCGTATGTGACGGCTTGCGTATTCAGCATTATTGCAGTGCGAATTGCTTTTGTCAAAAAAACAAAATTGCAAAAAGGACGAAACTATTACCCAATTGCTTGAAGGCACCTGTCATTCACGGATGATATGCTACAAGATGAAAACTGACCAAGATTGTATTGTATCCAGGTTAACAGGTCATTTATAAGATGGTATCTCAAAAATAAAAATCATTTTAAAATACATTCACTGTGAGTGAAAATGATAACCTTTTCGCTAACAGAGTTTACAAAAGTATTATTAAAGCACGTTATTGTTGTGTATACTATTTGCCCTGCAAGCGTCAGTTATGATTACATATGGCAAACAAATAGAATACCCAGGTGATGAATAAACACAAATGACAGCGACCAATAAACTTCTTGCTTAAACTTACCGACAGGATATCAAATACAGAGGTAATTTTGTTGAAAACAACCAACCCCAGAAGCTGACTTTGGTATCTTCTAAATCTGCCGATTTGTTCTTATGAATTCGGCTGATATATGGAAGTCAAATTTGACACCTTTGGATTCTTTTAAGTTTGCAGATTTCTTTTTGTATAACGTCGGCTGACATAGAAAAAGGAGCATTCATTCCTTTTTACCTGTATTAACGAGAATTTTAAAAATAATATTAAACAATGGAACAGTTTTCAAAACGACACAACCTAGTGCATCGTGCACGCATATCGAGATAAGGCTGAAAATTAAATTAGTTTTCCATGGTTTATAGGGTTTTAGTTTTCGACAACAAGAAGCATGTACTTCGTCTTATGCAGATAAATCTACGTCATTTCCGGTTGGCGTCTTCTATAGGTGGTAAATCGTAGTTAAGGGAAGTAACAGCTTTGTATACTTCTATTTCGAGTAACTAAATTATTTCTTCTTTGCACTTGATCATTCGAGGGGGGGGGTGCGAGTCTAACTTCTTTAAATCATGTAATGCAAATCTGATGTTAAAAGAAAAATGTTGGATTATAGCCGGCGACCTATAAATTATCGCATTTTAAGAAGACAGTTGCATAACATAATGACATTTTAATTGCATGCGTCGTCTATATCTTAACATATTTTACTTTTAAAAAGATTTATTTTCTTCATAACGAAAGGATCACTGACAAGTCCTGAATCTGATTTCATAGACACGCAAGGCCAAAAATGAACATTCATTTACTCTTTGATGACACAGTGATTGCTGTCCCATTCCAAGGTATTAAATATCCAACCTTCTTGCTACAAATATTGCACAATAGATACAGCTTCCGGTGCAAATGCCACACAATGTATTCAACAGATAAAACTTCCGGTAAATAATACAAAGAAATGTATCTGACCATATTTCTGTCTGACGCCAGTAACATTAACTGTGTCCCAAAATGGATCCAATTACATTGTTTAATTTTACATGGAAAACAATAGTACTTGAGATTCGGCGCGGCAGATAATATTTGAAACTTTGAACTGTCTGCAGCAGATTTACTAATGACAGAAATACGTATATGTTAATATTGTAATTAGTCACTGAGTACTTTGCATTATTTTCTGTGGATATTCTCAGAAAAGGATTATGTCTATAAAGCATTTGTTTTGATTCATATACCTATAAATAAATTTAAATAATGCATTAATGTGCAGGTCATGCTTTCAAGGGTACATTGTTACAAGTACTTATAGTGTTACACATCTTCCATGGCGCTAAAGAACAATCTTCGAAATCTTCAATGTTTGCAATATGAATAACCTTGGAGAGAAAAGGACTGAGGAATTCGGAAAGGCCTTTTAGTATCATAGCAGCAAACTATATTCGAAATCAAGAGGTCAAATTTTGGTGGCTATCGCTAAGGCATCTGTGGTTATATTTTCTAATCTGATTAAAGACAAATTCAAAAAGTTGGTAACGCCTAATTCGTGTTTTAATAATCGTACGGCGCTCTCCCGCAAAAGCAACTGAGCAAAAAATCTCCCTTGAAGTGAAGTAAGGAAATCTAAATAGCCAGCCGTATGTTGTTAATAAGAAAAGACAGTAAATTCTGACTATTTCATTATAACCAATAGATTTTCTCCCTAAGATGGTATGGGTTTCTTCTATGTGTCAGGTTATACAAAAATGCTTATTGGAAGCTGCAATTTTTCAATCAATAACGGACATGAAAACCGTCTTATGCTACATAACATTTATCACTGAATACAAAAGAATGGTACTGAGGCTGGTACAAATTATTAAAGAATAGTTTCGTGCTGTGTTTATTGACAAAAAGCCCTGTTTCCTTTGATGAAGTTTAATGACTATTGCATGACTATCCACAGACTTTCGCAACACGACCACCACCACCCCTCTATGATTTTCAGTCCAATGGACGTCAAAAACATTATTTGAAATTGTAAATGTGTTCAGCTAAATTTTTTAGCAACATAATGTATGCATTGTTACTACTGCTACTACTACTACTACTACTACTACTACTACTACTACTACTACTACTGCTGCTGCTGCTACTACTGCTGCTCATATTAATGCTACTACTACTATTGCTGCTGCTGCTGCTACTACTACTACTACTACTACTACTACTACTACTACTACTACTACTAACACGACACATATACTTCCACAACACAATTATGGTCTCTAAAAATACATCTTCAACTACCAATACTCCAACAACAACTGCTACTACCACTACTACGATGACGACAACTTAGTCTAGACCAATATAGACATTCTAAAACACCAAGAATTACAGACTAGACGTAATTATGTAGTAGTAGTAGTAGTAGTAGTAGTAGTAGTAGTAGTAGTAGTAGTATTTTATTATTATTATTATTATTATTATTATTATTATTATTATTATTATTATTATTATTATCATCATCATTGTCATCATTTTCATCATTATTTATTTTATTATTATTATTATTAGTAGTAGTAGTAGTATCATCATCATCATCATCATCATCATCATCATCATCATCATCATCATCATCATCATCTGTTATGCTGAAGAAAGGAGCACACCTTGCACGAATATTGAGGTAAGGGCAGATATTTATTGTACCGGAGGTGTCCAATGAAATAACACATGGACTAAAAGACAAACATCTAATGAAAGATTATTATTGGTTGGGGGGGGTGTTTTGTTTAACACCATTTACAGTGCATTATAAATAGGCTATACTTGGCAGCCAGTATAACTGCGGAGGAAGATTCTGAGAAAAGACCAGTAAGATCTACCACATGCACACATTTGCCCATCCGGAGACTCGAATCAGACGCAGACTTATGTGAGATGGCAGTAATCGGTAAAAGCTAACGTTTTTAACTGCTGTGCCACTTGGTCGATTGGCGCTCATAATAAGAAGTATTAGGATTAGTCGGCTTGGTGTCAGGATAATATGACTGGTGGGAAGTTATGCTACATGTCTGTAGCATGATGCCCCAGTACTATGTATCACAATAAACAGCCACATTGTACGCAAAGTAGCAAGATGACTGAAAATCTGTTAAAGCTACACTAAAATTAGAAACGCACCAACACAATAAATGTTTCAAAGTTAATGTTGTAAACAGTACAATGAGTTGTAATGATATTATATATGCTAATAATAAAATTAGTAACTGAAAATAACAAACACTGTTTGTGTTTAACCATTATCCATAATTGTAGATTGTACTGGTGAATTAAAAACTACAAAATGCTTAGCTATCTATTTCCTGATTGTAGATTAAATTTGAAGATAATGAAAATTAGTAAAATTAGTAAACAAGGTATTTACTTAGATCTCACTTTAGAATTTAAGAGAAAAAAACAATTATTCAATACAATTTTCAGTAGAATCGCTTTTTGTTGGATTCATTTATAATTTGAGAAGAAATATTTATCTAAATTATTCATTGGAAATGCAAAGATTTCGCTAAATTCATTCAAAGACATTCTGGATTATATCATCAAGACTGCTGACACATCAACACAAATAAGACTATATTACCATCGTCACATTCAAGAATGGAATTTGTTCGGAACGCTCTATACTTTGGAGTTTGTGGATGGAACGTTTAGGAATATTTGGGATTTGATTTACAAAACTCTAAGTGGCTCTTAACATTTCGTTTTAGAAATTAGAAACTCAAATCTTGGCGTAAATATTTATGTTGGTATAGATGAAGTACAATATATATATATATATATATATATATATATATATATATATATATATATATATATATATATATATATATATATATATATATATATATATCAATCAAGATATAAGTATACATGTATCTTCATGTAATGTACATTTAGAGAAGATGAAAATTAGCACAAATAACTAATAATTATTTACATTTTAACCAAACACTTAATAATATTCAGAGAAATTAGCTTATTGACGTGTTGTTGATTTATCCCGTTTGGTATATATTGGTATTTGCAAGGAGATTATGCAAGATACATAGTACTAAATAGTCATCACATGTCAGACACAAACTGTATGTATCTCTATTTAAAGTACTGAATCTACTTTCAAGCGGCGCTGGTATTGAAAGCAGTTGCTGGACGTAGTAGTGTGTTACAATATAGCAATTACGGTAGAGGTATAGTTATTCTAACAAATGCTTTGAATGAAGGATATAATGGAACCACAGTAAAATAGCATTGTCTTTAGCTTTCTTTCACACTAATAATTCTTGTCGATACAGGATTAATGACGAGCTTTGTATGCTACATTTGTTCAGAGAGAGAGAGTGATATCCAACCGTCAAAAATGGAGTTCTGCATACAAATATTTCAATTAATCGTCATGCCATTATTCTCTTCCCTCAAAACAATAAACTATGCACTTGGCGCCAATCCCAAAAGTATAAAAGAACTGTATATGGAGTAGTTCTAGATAATAATGAATCCAGTTTGGAATATCGAGACATATAGCAAAAGAATCCTTGGATGTTATGAAGAGTCCGAAATCTTACGTTGATATTTTTGCGTGGTTTCTAAATCTAAACAGCCTAATTAAAAAAAGAGAAAGTTAAATCCTAATGTTTGTGCAGAACGAGCAATTGATGTGTTGTGCTTCTATTAGTATCATTTTTTAAAAAAAAATACGTTAACACTTATTTTTCAAGTAGAGTTTCAAAAATTATCTTAGCTATAAAGATAGCCGGTCCCCTCTGGAATTGCTGGTTTCTATCAATCAGGCAAGTGACAATTTATAGCGATGTTTCTAATAAGGAATTGTTACTCTTCTCGCTTTGTTTTCATGTAAATCAATCAGTATTCCCATTATCTTTGTTTGGAATATAGCTACCTAGCCATATAAATCATGGGCATCTGTCACAATTAATATGATTTTGCAATAAAACGTCGTTTACCCTATATGTTCTACTTCGAGGTTATAAGCATGGATGCATTATTATACTTGGAAAACAGAAAATTATAACATAATTCTCTTTTACTGGTAAATGTCTATGTGCTAATTTAGAGATAATGTTGTCCTGAGCTGTATTTAAAATCATACCCTCATCAAAAGTCTTTTTGTGTATTTGGGAGGTTTTCTTCTTCAACAAGAATTATGAACGTTCCACACTGAGTCAGTTCCAAACTGAAGACAATCTCCATCACAAACTTAAATAAATTAAGAAAAAAACATTAAGAAGAAACAAACTGTGGTCTAGACGCCTGAATAAAACAGTAGTCCGTCTGAACCGAAAGATTATATTTACAAAATTACGCCATCTTTAAGATTTGTCTGTATGTCTGTTCGTCCGTATCACTGTTATTTACAGTATTTTATTATATGATGCTGGTGGAGATTCTTAATCTCCTCTTTAGTTGCTCTATGTCGTGTTTTTCGAACGCACCACGGACAAATTGAAGACAAACATTTATATACCAATATATTTTTAATAGCATGCTGTTTCCAACACATCCGTCGTGTTACCTTATTGATTACCTATTCAAAATAGTAGCAGAAGGGTTTAGCACATCATATTCTTCTCAAACAGAAATAATTTTAAAAAAGCGTAAACTAAACTATATGACTTAAGTTTCTTCTCTTTATAAATGCCATGGAAAGGGAGTAATAAATGCTAAACGCATTCTAGGAAATGAAAGGCCCTCGAGCACACTTAACTATGAAAGCAGATATTTCAATTTCCAGCACGGTTTTTTATGTACCGACTATATAGTTTATAATCAAAAGCGCTCAACATTGCATGCACTTTGCATCGAAAATAAACTTGTCTATCGGATCCCTACAAAAAAGATAGCAGGACGATGGCCCTTTTGGCATATCATAAATCATATTATATAACCTAGGATGAAATAAGGACTCGCATTTATGTCCTATTTGACCTAAAAAGTATTGGTTATGGGACCTCGTATTGTCGAGTGGAGCTCCACAATCGGGATAGAGGTACTCATGCCTAATTCTCTAGACTAGTCAACGATCGTTGTCGGATTTAATCATTTCAGAGCTGTTATATTCCATTACACAGTAATTACCCTAGTATTCGTCGGAAACCATTTGTACACTGCCAAACAAAAACGCAATGAACATGTACCTCGTTTTTGTCCTTATTTTGATTGAATACTACGATCACGATTTGATATTTTCTCTCATAACAGACAAGAAACAAGCTTCCAGTCAAGTCTAAATAGCATGGCCAATTGGTATAATATATATAAGTAATTGATGAGAGACTTTTGATATATGGTTTATTTTATGACCTTGGTCGGGATATGCCCATCAATATGTAGCAATACAACGGGCCTACAGCAAGCGTACTGTGTCACAAGTGAAAATTTGACATAATGCCATAAACATAACGTCCAGTGTAGGCAGATAATAATTTTATAAAATGGAAAAACTACTGTATGCGCAGGTGATGTAAATGACCATCATGGTGTCAAAATGTAAAGTTGTTTAGCGAAGCAGCTTACAAATATATTAGCGTTAATTTTACAGTGTACTGAAAGCTATGGTGTCAATACTGACTGAGTTTAGATTTAATTATGACTATTTTGATACTGCTGCAAGTTTTGTTTCGTGTATCCATATTACAAAATATATAAATGAGAAATGTAGGTAATATTTTGCATTTATTGGTCCAGAAAAATATTCTGACAAGGTGAGATGAAATTAATTGTTTAATTAACTGCAGAGGTCCGGAGATAATTGCTGCATACTAGTATTATTCCAAAGTTTTGGAAGAAAAGTATGTGTGTGTGTCTGTATATATATATGTATGTATGTATGTATGTATGTATGTATGTATGTATGTATGTATGTATGTATGTATGTATGTATGTATGTATGTATGTATGTATGTATGTATGTATGTATGTATGTATGTATGTATGTATGTATGTATGTATATGTGCTTGTGTGCGTGCGTGCTTCCGTACGTTAGTGCGTGCATGCATGCATGTATGTATGTATGCATGCATGCATGCATGTATGTATGTACAGTTTTCTTGCATACGCATTTATGGATGTACGTATTTATGGATGTACGTACTTACGTCTGTAAATAATCCTTATATTCATCCAATATATGGCAATGTAAGATATGTTAAAAATTATTGTTGTTGCTATTACTAATGCAAACGAATCGCGTAAGCTAATTAAACAATTAGCTAAAAATAATAAATGATGCGTTTTTTAATTCGTAAATATAGTGCTGCTATGTTAGAAATAAAGAGAGAGTTTGGGATTATTATTCCAGTTTGAAAAATTATTTTTCTCCTGAAAATCGTCATGGACATGAAGCAAACGTTTATATTTATTAATTTTATTTTCATTTAATTAAAAATTGCCTCTGCACCATTATCTACCATATTAAGTACTGGGATGTTGCGATTACATTCTTTCTGTAAGGGAGATAAACACCGAAGTAAAAGTTGGTAAACAGCAAACGAAACATTTGTTCTTGAATATTTCGTAAACATAGAACGATGTATTTTGTCTTAAAAAGTTGGTAACTACCGAACGATGCAATCATCTTGAAAAGTTGAACCAGTTTTCGTCTTATTCATATTTTGTGTCTTTTTGGTAGAAATGTATAATCATAGTCAATAAAAATATATTAATGGTTTTATTTTCTTTATTTTGACTTATTCGTTTACAGGGATGCGAAACTATGCAAGCGAGCGGACGCTTTTTACATGCTGAGAGTCACCAAAATACTGTTGAAATATTAAGCTTTCAACTAGTAAAATTTCCAATAAAGATGCTGTTTATGTGTTCACTATTAATACCATTTTGTGTGATTGTTTAGAAGGAACTGCAGTATTATCTCCACTTAGGTGAAAAGAAAGGTGATATTGATTTGATGAACCTGTGCCCTCAAAGATTTTACAAAGCAGACTTTTGTAAGCAAAAGAGAAGACAAATGCTTATTCAAATAACTATAGTATATGGTGACTTTCATGCGATTCACGCGTTATTGTAAAACATCATAATGAGTTATGAAGCATTTGTGATTACATAAGTTACAGTTTGTGATTACGTAAGTTACAGTTTGTGATTACGTAAGTTACAGTTTGTGATTACGTAAGTTACAGTTTGTGATTACGTAAGTTACAGTTTGTGATTACGTAAGTTACAGTTTGTGATTACGTAAGTTACAGTTTGTGATTACGTAAGTTACCGCTTGTGATTAAGTAAGTTAGTTTCATTAAACCTAATCACATACAAACTGTTTTAGAACATGACTAACTGAATTTGAATATACTTTTCCTAATCATATCTTTATAAGTGACGAGTGTAATGGCATCGGTGATTTTGCTTGAAGCAAACCATGTAGAAAGGCGTGGTTATGTTAAATAGCTTTCAAGTTATCATGTTACATTTTCATCGTGTCATCGTGTTACAGTGGTGATCAATTCTTTTGTTACATGGTGATCATGTCATCATGTTACATGGTGTTTATCTCATCATGTGACGTATATACATTATTAGACAGATGCGAAAAGAAAAAAAAACGAAGGATAAATAACTGCGCACATTTTCTTATCTCCATTCAACATAATAAAAGGAGATACCATAATGGTTAGAACTTCCAATCACATTTGATTCTATCAGATATTCAATAAGTCATATAAATTATCAAATATTTAAATATGATTGGGCCTTTGTCCCTTTGGATTAGGGGTTACTATCTGGTTAATAATGCTTTTCGACCTTTTTTTAGCATGGATACATGCTGTGTATATTATTTTTGGACTGGTTTCTTGAAAATAGTTATACCACAAAGACTTCATAATCTTTATCATTAGGACAAAAGAAAACAGGGTCCCACTTAGAAAAAAAGCAGCAGCAAAAAAAATAGAGATTGTTAAGTGATTAGAGCCACGAATCTAGTTTTCCTGTTTACAATAATGTTCTCATGTGCAATTTTATCACACGTAATGTAACTGAATCTAAACAAACACGTTATATATCACTGATTACGGAACTCAACAAAGCAATCCTTTTGGCTCCGGTACAGGAATACATATGCCCTCCCCTACATAACCCACCGACAAATCGTTTTGTAAAAGTATGCTTCGTTAGCAAGATAATAAAAGTCCCTAAAATGTAGAATTTGTTCCATTTTCAGCTTCATTCAGTCATCGATCCATATTGTTAACAACAACACGTCTTTTTTGTCTTTATTCACGCGTCATCGTCGCATATAAAATGCTTTTAAAAAACTTGGAGAAGTATCAGGAAAGGTTTAGAAAGTACTTTAATAATTGCATACAATAATAATTACATACATTATTACATAACTGGACATTCGTCAATAAAACTGTATTATTTGACACATTGTCTATTACATGCTCTTCGTGGACTAAAGTAATATAGGTTATAGATATTGTCTTTTCCTACAAAATATTAATGTGGAGTAGA
Organism: Potamilus streckersoni; assembly: GCA_016746295.1. Lineage (NCBI taxonomy): Eukaryota > Metazoa > Mollusca > Bivalvia > Unionida > Unionidae > Potamilus > Potamilus streckersoni. Next base: position 448,071 of record JAEAOA010001707.1, read on the forward strand.
ACCACAAGTTTTAACAAAACTATTACTAATTCTTTAAAACCAGTAGCCTAGTTTAAGAGGGTGATATTTGAATAATGTAATTCAAAACCGTGATAGTATCACGAAGTACTATTTACAGATGACGAAAGTAACATTGTCTGTGTCCAGGAATCATAATCCCACACAACACAGCAAAGAGTTTTAGAATCTTAAACCTTAGCAACAAAAAGTTTTATTATATCGACTGAATCGGCTATTATATAATGAACGTTTTAAGCAGTTATTTTTTTACAAGAATTACATTTTCTTAACTAATGAACAATATGTAGGATCCACACTACTACAGTTCTGTTCTGAAAGAATTAATATGTTAAAGGTGTATTATAATCAGTCCCTGCGTATTTTACATCATTTCTGTCTTAATCTGCATATTCAAAGTCGTTTGTGATGCACGTTTTAGCTCTGTCCTGACAAGTCCCTTCTAGTAAAGGTATAATTCAGACAGTTGATGCACCTTATAGCTTCCTGGGATGTTTAATAATCTGCTGTGCTTACCCTCCGAATCAACCCCCTCACACTTTCCTTGATTTCAGAATAATTGAACAATATCTTATACAAGAAAATCGAACAGGCTTCATAGATAACGACAAAAACATAGCTGTGTAATGTCTTAAAGATAATATTATCATGTTAAATCTATCTGCGTTGATTCGGCAACATAACATTAAATTTTAAGAACACTTGGAAAACTAATCAGAGCTTTGGAAAATAAAGTAAAATATGCCATGTTGTGTTTCTCTCGAGCAGCTAAATGTAATACTCATAATTGCAATCATCCCTCCTCGGCATTTTATTAAAATAAATTGTTTGTAAAAAAACAGAATAATGATGCTAAAAGTCTTAATGCAATCCAATTATTTAAGGATTTAAAACTTAATGCCAGGTAATTGTAAAGTTGTCAGACCATACTACTTTGTACATAAGAAACTAGGGCATAGTCGTTGCAAAAAAGAATTAATACAGTTAATGTAATGTTACACCACAGGCTGGCTCTAATGATCCAGTAAAATATGTATTGGAAATTAATTTGTATCTTCCACCGACCGACCATCACGTATTGCTGCACAGTTGTTAGAAAGGCCTGGCCTAAAACGAGTTGGCGCTATCAATAATTGATTTAGTATTAATGTATCTAATCCAATGGTCATTTAATCTATCTTAAAGAAACTGTCATGTCAATTACAACCCGTTTCTATTATCTGACCGTTCGTCTAAGAAGACAAATTTCTAACCAATTACTTTTCAGGGACTTGTTAAAGAACTGATTCCACTTTTACTGGTATATAATCAATATTAGTTTCGCAGGATAATGTTACTGGATAGCTGGGATTTAAAAGCAATATGGAAAGACTTTGTATCCTTCTTAATTTTGAATATTTACAAATCAAAATTTAGTGAGATAGTACTCAGAGAAGAATGTATTTAACTGATTAATACTGAGTTGTGAAAGAACAGTATCTGTTGGAATTGATTTCGATGAAGTAGATGAAAATCCAATTATGGTTTAAGTAATCAAAAAATCTTGATTCAGTTATAAAGCGTGCAAAAGTAAATCATAGAAATGAAATAATCAGTCACAGAAGATATTAAAGAATAACGTATAAAGATTGAGTTAAAATATAATACATTTCGATGCTCGGAGATGTGCACGAGTTAAGTTCATTAAATAACAAACACATCCATCTGAATATGAGCGATTATTTTTCAAGCAATGAAAACAAAAGGGGATTAGTATGTGTAGATTATGTTCTAATGTATACCGATACGATGTAATTATGTTCAGGCAACAGAAAGAATGTCTATCAGACATTTTTGTACCATCTCTAAAACCGTGAATAGTTTTCCTTGCATATTCTCACGGACTATATTAAAAACGTTGACTTAGCACATTATTTTCGCAATGAAGTCCGCTGAGTGAATCTTATTTTATGATGGTTCCTTGTCGAATACTGTTTCCATTTTATTATCTCTGTTGGTATAAAGTATGCTCTTAGTGTTGTAATTTAGTATCATTTACATTCAGCATCAGTAGGAAGAACGTCTAACTCGTAATCCTAGTGTAACGAACTCAATACCCGCCAAGGCCGCACTGCGTTGCAGCTTTAGTGAATCCATAGGAGTGGCATTTTAATTTGTTGCTTACGACTCTTTTCTATTTCTTATTTTAAGACCATAGAGTATTAATAATACGATGCAAAATTAGAGATCATAATCCTGAATTAGGAGTGCCTGGCTAAATGCACTTTTGTTTATACACTGACATGCTATTGCCCCATAAATACTTACAAGTGGGGAATGGCTAACGTCGTGGTCACACTATGTGCTTATTTCAGCCAGTTTAAACTGATTGCTATCTTCTTAAACAAATATATGTATATTTTGCTCAAACTTTTCTACTAAATATAATTAAACTCAAACTTCGAACTATAAAGAACGATTGGAAATCTAAAAACTCGAAAATCCGTATCAGTGTCCATTTTCACGTATTTTTTCAGATTATTTAAAAGTGTACATAAAATGGCTTGATAGGTTAGTGGTGATGGATTGTACAGGACGGTTCCCAATATAGTGATGGGATTATTCCCAAAGCATTTATATCCTGTTCCTTAGTTATTCCATGCCATTGTTCACATGATAGTCAATAGGATGTTCCAAAAATAGCCTTTAAGGATTGTTCTGAACATAGTTCTTGAGATTGGTCTCAAAAAGCCCTTGGGATTGTTAGTAAGATTTTTCTTAAGATAGTTAATGGAACTGTTCGTAAGTAGGGGTGAACCGATTCGTCGATATATCGATACTTTTGCTGGAGCGATACGCATATCCATAGAAGAGGAAGAGAATCGATACAGAACGATACTTAATTTTTTGGATTATTTTCAGCAGTTATAAATGGTTATTATTAGTTTGCCTTCGCATTTTTTAAGTATATAATTCATCAGAAACAGCATTTACAGTCATAGGCACTCATTTGTATTATTAAAAACGAAAAAGACTATTGAGAAAACTTGATCGACGTCTGCAAATTCAAACAAAAGCAACGTTGAAGTTTTACAGATGCGTGTTTAAAATACGGGCCACCTAGAAAACCCATAATGTCTGATTCCCGGCGTGGTTTATTACTTTTTCGTTTCCCAAATACTGTCTGGGGTTAGTAATGATGACAATAAATTTTATGAAGTATATTTAATTATTGGAGCTGAGAATGTGTTGATGGAGATAAAAGTGAGTGATTCTGAGTCAGAAAATGGCGTTAAATACGAGTCAGTTATTAAATGGACGAAAAAGAAGGTATAACGGTCAGTGTCCCTTGCAGCGGTATTTCGAAATTAAATGTAGAACGGGTAAAATACAGACACTTTAAAAGATTATTGCAGTTTTCGTTTTGTATCAATCGTTTTAGTCCTATGAATCGTATGGTACAAAACCATATTCTGTATCAAGGTCAAGATAAATTGAATAAATAATGATGAAGAAATGAAATTAAGAAATCAATATATTTATTTGAATACTTCTGTCTGTACAAGCAGACTATGCCATTAACTGACTACAATACTTAATAGAACATTATGGAACAGTTAAGAAATCTGATATATTACACAGTAAACTACTGATTCAAGAAGTTTCTGTTAGCGAAAAATCTTATTTTAGAAAATTTTGTTCAAAAGATAATATGTGAGCTCTAGAAAATTCTAAAGAACAGCCACAAAATTCAGATTTCCAGCACCATCAAGCTGACAAAGCTAGCCATGTATATGCCCCTTTCAGAAAGAAGCACAGAAAAATATTGAAACACAGATAAGAAAAATTGTATGCACAGAATTAATTAAGACGTTAATGCTTATTATAAGTAGAGGTAACATCCTTTTAATATATGTATTTCAGTAGAGCTCGAAAAATAAGTGTATCGAAGTGTTAGGTAATATTAAACCATGAGTTTCCTCCTCCCACCTCTTGTTCTCTAACCCTTTCGATAACAAATGATGAAGTCCCGAGTAAGATAAAAATCCTGGCAGGGTGTCTCCTGGGGAAAAAATCAAATTTCTCTTTTTATGCTAAGATATTTAGCCAGTATATAAAGGTACTGATGGAATAAACAAAATTACCACTGGATCAGAAAGGGAGTAGATTTCAAATAGCTAATTTTTTTATAAGGTTATAGAATTAGACTGGGTGTTGTCAATATTTGTCCTTCTTTACTAATAAATACAAGTAACTGTGGCCACATCAGTCTTACGTATATGCAGGGAAAAAAAAATGTCATAGAGTTTGTTGTATCATTCCTCATTCCCATGTACGGAATTGTTCTAGATAAGATTGTCTTTGCACGAGGAAGTTGCTTTATTTCATCTGTTTTGAGTAATATCGTAAAGTCTTTCATGTTTAAGTTAGACATGAAATTGTTAATATGATGTTTTCAATACATTCATGCAGTACAAAGCAAAGTGACTGGTGGCTGAAGTGAGATAAATGGAGCCACTATTAAATAGCCTTAAACGCTGAATAAAACTCATTGAAAACCAACAATTAATCTGTTTAAAAGTATTTTTGTCGTCTTATCATCAGTGAGAAATGCACATAAATATATGATGACTGTACCTTAATTTATAATTCTTTTATACTGGAAATAGAGCCATTATGTCAACATACATAAAGGGACAGCATCTATCTTTCGAAGATTGAAATGCCACAAAATGTATCGATATGCATCGTATCTCAGACTGTGTATCGTGAATCGCATTGATATGCGGCACCGTTGTATCATTTCATCCCATACGTTAAATAGTCAAGGGATTGTTAGTACGATAGTCCATCAGATTGTTCTAAAATAGTCCATACACTAGTGAGTAGGATGGTACGTACCAATGCACCCAAATTAGTACATGAAATGGTTCCCAAAACTGACCATAAGATTATTCATAAAATGGTCAGTAACATTCTTCCCAAAACACTCTGTAAGACTGTTCCTATAATAAGGAGCCCATACAATTATTTCTAAGATCTTCCGTAAGTTGATTAGTAAGAGAGCCATAATCATTTTCCTTCCAGAGTCTATTCAATGGTAAGCCTAGTAGTCAATGAGCTTACCCCAACGACAGTCAGAGAGATTCTTCCTAGGATTGTCCATAATATTATTCCCGGGACAGTCCTTATTCGTTTACTGTCGACAATCTATAAGATTGTTTCTAGGATTCTCGTTAATTTTGTTCCCAAAGCAGTCCGTATATATATATATATATATATATATATATATATATATATATATATATATATATATATATATATATATATATATATATATATATATATATATGAATACGTTTCAAAATGTCTTCAAAACCAAAAAGGACTTAGTCTTAAACCCAAATTGTTTGGTCTAAATATAATCTGGACTTTTTTTTACCCTATCAACGCAAATGACATGGCATAAATACAAACTGTACTTTTTTTGAAGTCTAATCAACACAGATTTTGTTTTACTTTTAGATACAATTTCTAATTAGAAGATAAATTATTTGATTGTGAGGGAAAAACAAAAGGACTTACTATAGACTCCAAATAGTCTGCAATAATTTGCATAGCCATTACGAATAGTAGTTGTGATACCAGTGTAAAGTTACTACTGCTGATGACAATTCCGTATTTGCGAGAGAACAATACAAAATCGATTGAAATACATTTTGGTGAGAGTACATTGTATTGTAACACTGACTCATTTCTACATTCTACATCAACGACTATAGCACAAGAAAGAGCATATATATATATATATATATATATATATATATATATATATATATATATATATATATATATATATATATATATATATATATATATATATATATATATATATATTGACATATTGCACACTTTTCTTTAAGAAATAAAGATTTTGAGAATTAATCTAAGAAAGGAGAAAAATAATTCCACTGCTATGCTGACAAATTAGATAAGAACATATTTTTTCGTATACATTTTAGCGACTTTACCTTAAAAATATGTATTGCCTTTGGCAGCGTCAATCAAAATTAAAAGGGGGATTATATATAAATATATATATATATATATATATATATATATATATATATATATATATATATATATATATATATATATATATATATATATATATATATATATATAATGGAAAGATAACTCCGATACCTTGTGCAATACAATATATTCAAAGCTATACAGCACCTGACTAAAGTGTCATCGCAGTTAATCATATCAATAATTTAGCAGCAATCCATGCCATCTTCAGAGATAAGCTATTTCTTAATGGTTAAAGATGATTATTAACTGGTAATGCAGTGTTACCTCTGTTTGAAAGACTTATTTGTACACGGTTGTAATGTGTACGATTCTGATATCAATTCCGAATGCTGTAGATATGTACTTCTCTTATCCATAACACCCCATCCCCTTTCTCCACCGGGAACGGTCTCTAGAATAAATTGCTTGCATATAGACTTCACTAGATTCATTTTCAGTAGAAAATAGCTCTAAAGATTTAGACGTCATTTGAGCCGGTTTACAGATGATGCCCTATACTATACAGACTGGTTTGCATGCTTTACAAGCTTTACACAACTGTTTTAATATTTCACATTATTTTGCAATAGATGCTTTGACATATTTCTCGGATGAGTTTATGTTTATGGTGTCATCTAAACTTCTGTTTTGACTGAGCCAGTCCTACTTTAATTCATAAAAATACTTGAATGTTATGATTTTATTTAGTTCTTTTAATTTTTTTTTTATATTTACCTCAAAATAATGCATCTTATTTTCGTTCCCTGAATGCTGAATGTGAACAGAGCGGATGACCAATAACTCACGAGTATTATATAGTAATATTCTACTGTGGTAAAGTTTCCGTTGTGGTTAACTGGTTGCGGTAGTTTTATTTTCAATAGATGTTAGCTAAATTGGTTTCTCGCTTTGATGAAAATAGTATGCATAGCAGGCCAAAACTACATAATATCAATAATGTGCACCAGTCCACAAATTCTGCAAGTTCGTTTTCTTAATTTGTTTCTCATGTTAAGAAAGGAAAAACGATACAACAGATTAGCTACTTGATATTTTATTTAAATACTTTTCTCATTTTGTAAGAAGCGGCAACGCAATACATTTGCAAAGGACTTGTGTTTAGGTTTTTTTTTAAACAAAGCAAGCTTGATGGAAACAGTTTCCAAAAAAGAAGAGGTCAGATTCACAAAGACATTGATATTTTTGACATTGTACTATTTATTCTTCTATCTCAAGGAAGTCTCCATCTTGTTGCAGAGCGAATGTTGTGCATTTTTTTTACATGATATTTGTAACTAGATATACTTTGATGATCCTGCTGAATAACAGCAGTATTGCGTACTGACGATGTTTATAGATATTGACTGAATAACAGCAGTATTTCGTACTGACGATGTTTATAGATACTGACTGAATAACAGCAGTATTGAGTACTGACGATGTTTATAGATATCGACTGAATAACAGCAGTATTGCGTACTGACGATGTTTAAAGATATTTACAAGGACTTTTCCATCTTGCGGATATGCAAATTTACATGGCGAAAGTGTTGATTGTTTTCGAAGTCGAAATTAACATAAACGGATCATGCATGTCAAATTCGGTCATATAATGGGATCTTCTTTTCAAAATATCTCTGATGTTTTAAACATATTTACAAGCCAAGATGCACTTAGTATAGTGAATACCTCAATTTGAATTTTAATATAGGAATTTCCTACCATATTTATTTTAAAATACTTGCTGTATTTCGAGAGAAGTAATGAGTACTAGTGTGTTATTTTATTTTATGCTTTTACGGTCCTTTCTTTTTAAGCGGATTAGAGATCAGAGGAGTTCAAGTTTTTAGGAACTAATTACTTTAAACATATTTTATTGTAGCAATATGATTAAATGAAATTCGGCAGAATTTCTAACACAAAATTAGACATCTCTCTAACACAAGTATTGCGACATATTCAACATAATAACATTGACTAATAATGAAAAATCATCGGAGAGAGAGAGAGAGAGAGAGAGAGAGAGAGAGAGAGAGAGAGAGAGAGAGAGAGAGAGAGAGATTGAAATCGTCATGCATGAGTCATATATTTGCATACATTTTGCAGAATATATGCATCCTGTACCATTTGGTTAATTACTATCTACTATTTCAAGTTTTTATTCATTATTGGCTTCCGTTAATCACTGAAAATAATAAAGATATATGTTTAAATAAAGAATGGGAGGACAATTGTATTTGTATGCACTAGTCATGAATACCAAAACTTCTTTTGGATTGTTTTTCTTAATATTATTTTTTTTTTTCATTAAGACGAGTAATTTCAAGACTAACATTTTTGTAATGGTAAACATGTACATCACACTATGTATTGGCTAGGAGCTAAAAATTGATCGGGCTCAAACCAGCATTTCCCCCAACCCGTTACTTTTCTCAACGCTAGTGAGTTACGTGTTGAAAATAATTAAATCACTGTAGGATTGTACATACTAATGAAAACAAACACGAGAACATGTCTTTACAGTTTCGTATCTCATACTTAGAAGAATCTTCACTAAGGTAACTGTATCGAATATGACTTTAGTAAGGTCACTGTCATAGTAAACTAAATCAAAAGATTAAACTTTTTTACTAGGTAATAATCTCTTAGTACGTTGACTACTTAATGTTCGTTAATCCATCTATCTTTCTATCTATCTATCCATCCAAACATCAATTCATACATCCATCCGTCCGTACGTCCATCCATCCATCCATCCATCCATCCATCCATCCATCCATCCATCCATTAACCATCCATCCGTCCAGTCTATCTATCTATCTATCTATCTATCTATCTATCTATCTATCTATCTATCTATCTATCTATCTATCTATCTATCTATCTATCTATCTATCTATCTATCTATCTATCTATCTATCTATCTATCTATCTATCTATCTATTTACTTTGTAACTGTAATAGCTATATTCTAAATTCCGATTCCTAATTTAGTTATATGTGTTTATTTGCTAAATGACACGTATAAAAAAGACAGATAAAGCATTTAGTATACAATTTTCTGTAGCAATTGATGATAAGGGGTAACATATATATATATATATATATATATATATATATATATATATATATATATATATATATATATATATATATATATATATATATATATATATATATATATATATATATATATATATATATTCTTACCTTAAGTTTACGTGCTGTTCACTATAGCATGGTCACTGTTCAAGAGCATGTCCTCACTAACGTAACATCAAATTCAAGCGCAAATCGGAAATTAGTAACTGCCTCTGATTTATAGCGTGTGGTTACCAATAGCATCCAATCCGAAATCGGCACAGCAATAGAATCTTTGTGAAAACCCAGTCTGGATATTAATAAAGCATGCCAAACCCAGTCCATATGCTGGAAAGGACGTTTGCTGGCATTTGAAAGCAATACAAATAGAGCACACAAGATTTATCATATCTTTCGAGCTATCCAGTTTTGAAATAAGGTCTTCATAGACTGAAATCTTATGGCTTAGAATATTTGATCACATGAATTAAGATCCTAATGTACGTACAACATATACTTTACATGATTTTGAAATTAGACTGATGTTCAATTTCTAATTTTATTTGATACGGGCAAGAAGCAATATGGGATTTTATTTTAATTAAAATGGAAGAACATAACATCTGACGTAAGAAAAGGGGCATGGTCATTCATTTAGTGGATCGATTATTACAGGGAAATGTGATTTATACTGGAAATTCGCTTACCTAGTAGTATATAAAGCTTATGAGTGTCCAAGTATAAAACTGAATTAATTATTGTCTTCGAAGTGAAATACATAAATTCGAGGATATGCAATGATATCGCTGACAACTGTCATTTCAAAGGACGCTAATTGACCGGTATGTAATATGGGTATAGGGAACGCGGACAAATGAATGTATACCAAGCAAAGAAAATATTCACTTCAGTTTCCTTCGATTACCATCTACCATGGAACCTATGTACGGGTCATTGAGCGGGGCTTACGTCATTCAAAAGCACTGTTTCCATATGTAAGATTAAATAGAGTTACTATAGATTGTTAAGTGAGATTCTAACGGAAAACATTTCTCTATTTTGACAATCAAAACTGTGTTATTACCACTACCAAAAATAAAAATACTTTAAAGGACAAAAGGTTGAGAGAAAGAAATCATAGAAACACAAATTACTATTTTGCTGATGCCAAGGTAACGATTATCAGATTTCTGTCTCCATTCACTCTCACTGTTTGCTTGCTTTCGTCTGATATTCGACTTTGAGTACAACGTCATATATAGAATACAACTCAACTAAATTATCAAACCTTTCTAATTTGAATTACAAACTTTCTTCCCTCGATTTTTTCTTTTGGTCATTTATCAGCTCGATCACATTAGTGAAGTTTAAGACCGAATTGAATTCAATGTTTCCTCAGCCAAATATAAACTGATAATTTTTTTATGAAAGTCAAATTTAAATTACTCACTCGTCACTGACGTTTAAATCACGCATCTTTCTCAGGAGTGTATTTTGTTACCTCGTACAAAATTGAGTGCAATTAAACATTTAATGCAAATATGCATGTTCAAGACAGAGCATCTAATGAACAAAACTTTCATATCGGTCCAGTGTAAGTTATACTTTAGTTTCTTCAATTAGGCATATTTCATTTCAAAGCAATCGAGAATATATATTTAAAATTTGACGTGTCACTTTACAGAAGAATATGGCATAACTTTAGGCATCGATGTCGACTCGTTTTTCAGCGCATCCCATCAAACATGTAAGTGTTCTTACATAGCAATTTCATATCGTATATACGCTCACTAAAACAAGGGTTGGTACAAAGCAATTTCATGCCAAACTCCCAATCACTCCAACAAGTGTTGGTACATAGCGATTTCATATCATACTGCCACTCACTCCAACAAATATTGGTATATAGCAACTATACCAAATGATAACTAAATGGAAAGTCTAAGCTTTTCTTCAGCGACACGGTGGCTTTTGGGAGTGCAGTCCAGGACACATGGTACAAATTATATGGAAGAACTGTGAACCAGTCTAGAAATGGGTGAAGAAATAATAAAGTATATACGCATTTGGTGTTCCATAATTGGTTAATAATGAAAAGTAAAATTTTAGTAAAGATATCTTTTGAAAGCTTATCTTATGTGTAATTTAAAAAATGGATAGGCAAATTTCTATTGATGCAATTTTAATATTTTTAAAGCCTTGACTTAGGATTAATCAATAATGAGAGTAGCACTTGATTCGCTTGGTGCAGAAGCAATAATATGTGCATCATGCATATGTAGGTCAAAAAAATGCCGCGGCTCATATGGTGTTCTCCACACAGAAGCTTGCACCAAGGTTAGTTGTGCATGGAGAAATATAGGTCTGATCATCAGTACCCAGAAACTTTAGGTTATTGAATTTTAAATATGATGGTGTTTCCATATGTTTACTATGGGAATTGAATTAGTACCGTGACTCCTCCACGTCAGTGATATGGTTACTTTTGGGAGTGCAGTACTAGTTAGATTCGTTCTTCTTTAAGTTGACGAACATGGTACAGTATGTAATTGCCAGTGTTCTTATTTGTTTTGTTTTATTTGATTTTGTTCCTGAGAAAAAGAGGACAAATATCTAAACCAATAGAAACGAGTATAGCACATCTGAAATTAAACTATAATTCTTAGTATCTAAGATGCATGATATGCATTTAAAAGGAGACTGGTCACGCTTACACGTTTGTGGTTTTATCCAATTCGATTGGATTTTCCATCACCAAAATTTACTTTATTCTACCATTTCATATACAACAAAAAATGAATTTTATTTCTAAAGAATGTACACTCACAAGTAATCGTTGTATCATGTTGGTACACGTATATTAAATTCACGGAACCTGATGAAGGAAAAAGGTATGCTTTCTATGAGATGATATACTGGCCATTTGCAAGTCATCAATCCTTGTAAGTATGTTGAACCGCTGATGCGATATTCCACCCTCACCAATCAGCAGTGGCGCTGAGACAAGTGTTGAGTAAAACAATTTAAAGCAAGATGTTATGTTATTTTTGTAGTCATTTTAGTATTACAGTGTTGACGTTTTAAGAGAGAAATACATTTAATCACCTACAGTACATTGTCAACCACTTGATCGATACGAGCATTGTTTTCTTTAAGTTTTATCTGCCCAACTCATTGCCACTCCATTGGGAAATTGAAGTAATGCCATTAATTCATGATTGCTTAAGCTCATCTATTGGACGTATTTGACTCGATTTTGAGTGACGTACTTTTGAAAGTCTGTCACTCAGACGCCAAACCGCAAACAATAATGTATTGATTTTCTATCTGTATACTGAAAACGGAAATTAAATCAACGAACAATACCAAAGCAATTAAAATGGTCCTTATTGGAGGAAAGTATTATACTGTATCAGTTCGAATATTTATATAGTCACAAAGAATATATCCGGTTATGGTATGGCGGTTTTCTGGTGTTTAAGGGCAAATAAACACGTGAAAGGTTATGTCGTCCTGGTATGGACAGGACTGTAAAACTAGGTCTTTTCTGTGCAAGTCCAGCACTTAACAATTGGAATATTGTGGCTCCAAAATCAGATAAGATCCCTTACCACTTGAAATTTCATTGCATGATAAATTATAAATTTTCAAATAATGAATGGGCCACAATAGCATCGTCATTCCCTTGGAACAGGAAAGAGATACTCCGATTTTCTGATTGCATATCACAGTCCCGTCAAAAATCGAAGAAACAGCTTTTTCCTCGAGTTAATTGCAACTAAACAAGAGTGAAGAACAATGCCGTAGCCTCACCGGACATACAAAAACAAAGGAGAAAGATTCTCTGCAACATATCTGTATCACCACGTATTAAATAACTAAAAAAAATGAACTAATTTCCATGCCTCTATCCGAGCCTTTCACAATTTCCAACCCCTAAAGTCCAAACGCTATTAACCTGTCATCAGAGAGAAAATTCCGAGTTGTGCACCAGTCTAAATCATAGGAGATGCATATTCAGGCCACTGTACATGTTAGGGACATGCATGTGTAGTTTCTTGTTGTCATTTTCTTACAACTCTTCTTATTGACAGTGATTTTTGGTAACGTTGTTTCACGCGTTTTTGTTCATAATCCGATTTTCAGGCGGACATCACCTGATCAGTATTGTAATTCGGTTCACTAATTAAGACGAAAATTTGTATTTAAAAAAAATTCTTTTCCTTCTCAGTTATGTATATTGATCTTATAAAATAATATGAAAATTTATAGATATATAGTCAAAATAATAGGTATTATATCAATTCGATTTCGATTATTAGATGACGTCTTTATTGTAAGCTTCTGATGCTCATGACCACGACTCGACGTTCATTGTATCATAATGGTCTGGAATTTCTAAGATAGCATAAGTACCGGAGAGGTTAGATATCGATCACCGCCACGCTACGCTGGAAAATGTTAGAGGCTGCTTTGCGTAAAAAAACTATTTTAAAGGTAGTATGTTTGTCGTGAATGGTTTATATCTGCTGTTTTATTAAAGATAAAACTTATTTCGCTCATATTGATGTACCAATCACTGAAATTGCAAACACCAACGTCTCCAAGATAAGAATTAACCATTCTGCAAATAATGATGGATTCGCTGATTATGATCAAAATAACCAAGGTACAAAATTCGAGACTACGAGCAACAAATGGTATTGATCATTCATATGTACTACATTTGCAAGATTTTCAAACCATTGGAAAGGGTTTCTTTGCGGACGACAAAACAATATGTAACAATTTTGTCAGATGACCAAAGCATATGTAAGGCTTTCTGGCGGACTAACATGCCGTTGGTGCCGATGGTGTCAAACGACCACAACTTTACACCTATTTTTTACGATAAGTATCTCTATCACGATTATATGTTGGGGTGTCACTCTCAAATAGCCGGGAATGGGATTTTTTACCACTCCTTTCTTACCGACTGAATCTAGATTCACTAGCTTAGTATGTCTTTAATTATGAGAACTTCCATTTACTGGTTAGCTCGAATGTTCGAAGCCACTGAGGTAAGATGTGCCAGCTTAGATTGTCCAGCCAAAGATTTTTATGTCTTGCTATGGAAATCGAAGTCTACAGAGAAATAAGGGAGATATGCACCGATGCAGAAATAATATGTTGAGCCTTTTCTAATTACATTGTTTAGTTCTTTAACAACATAATTAACTCTGCTCATCACTAACTATAGATCCGAAATATTTGTTATGAATATTACATTTTAAAGGGGATAACAATATCCAATTGATGCTGTTGTATTGAAGTTATATGTCATTGTCCGTCCGAAGCAAATAGTAAGAACCCTGAAGGTACATCCCATTTGATAATTATTACAAGACAATAATTTTTATTGGTAACAAAATCATTTTTTCTTGGAAAAATGTAGTAACCTCTATTCTTTCTGTAGCAAGATTTATGAATGAGAGTATTATATGTGCTATCATTTAAAGAAAAAGGGTTTTGTGAACAGGAGCAGAAACGTAGGATTAAATAACGACTTTTGTATATGCACAGAAAAGCAGATAAAATAACGGTGTTACGAACATATACAGAAAGAAAGGGTAAAATAATGGTCTTGTGACAGTCACTAACATTGCCTTAAGGACATCAATGCATAATTTTGCTGTTTTGGTTGGAAACAATCTCTCTCTCTCTCTCTCTCTCTCTCTCTCTCTCTCTCTCTCTCTCTCTCTCTCTCTCTCTCTCTCTCTCTCTCTCTCTCTCTCTCTCTCTCTCTCTATATATATATATATATATATATATACATATATATATATATTCATATATATATATGTACGTACGTACGTACAAATGTATGTATGTATGTATGTATGTATGTATGTATGTATGTATGTATGTATGTATGTATGTATGTATGTATGTATGTATGTATGTATGTATGTATGTATGTATGTATGTATGTATGTATGTATGTATGTATGTATGTATGTATGTATGTATGTGTGTGTGTGTGTGTGTGTGTGTGTGTGTGTGTGTGTGTGTTAGGGCTTAACCGTCTTTTGATCCGGAAATCAGATTCCAATGGATGAATGAATCGGAGTCGGACAAGGCAGGAACGACCGTTTGGGATAATAAAGATAATAAAGTAAAATATGGCATTTCACGGTTGCAACGGAGTTACTGATCGTAGCCCTTAAAATTAATTCCCTTATTTCCACTTCACATGCGCACAAAAAAATTTCCAGTTCTGGATAGTTCAAAATATTAGATGTACTATTGATCATTTTGGTTACACCAATCAATAAATGATATATGTCTAACATATTTTGCATTTTTCTATAGACCTGCAATATCCTGCCCTTTGTGACGTCTCTGTGATGAGCAAAACATATGTAACACGGTTTAAAATATTAATTTGAAAAACCTTTAAAATTAGCATATATGAATAATCGAATCGTATCCAAAATCGGTAAAAAATTATATATATATATATATATATATATATATATATATATATATATATATATATATATATATATATATATATATATATATATATATATATATATATACTGTTACGACCCTTTAGTTGAATTATGTGTGTTAAGGAATGAATTCTGTATACATTATTTTCATATTTACTTCATATGTATATCATTAAATGTAGCGATTACCATTATAATGTTAGCACGATTCTAATATTTTGTTAGAAACATCGTGTTTATTTAAATCGTAAATGTGACTCTTGTAAGCATTAGCCTTGTATGATAGTAAATTCGTCGCAAGTAAACCTTCAGAAATAGCTATGTAAATGACTGGCGGATACTTGGTCAGGCTTCCCTAATGTCCAAATGCTTTGCGAAATTACACGTGTCCCTGATGCGTATGTTAATGAAATGACGTATTAGCTTCGTTTACGTGCTATGTTATCTGTAAGAAAGTTCAGTCGGAGTCGTAGCTGATTTCAAAATCTAAGAGAGTCACATAACTACTCATATTTTGTTTTAAAAAAAAAAAAGTTATTTTGTGCTGGAAAAAGTTTTCTGTTCGTGTGTCTACGTAGAACCACAGGTGTTTTGTTAGTTGAGATAATTGTACTAAGTCTACTTTCTAAATAATTATTTTCCCTGGAGAACAACACTACTGGTTTGATTAAAGACATTTTCTGAAATTCTACTAAACTGGAATGGAGCAATACAAAATGCACTTCACTGTTAAAATTATGGGATTTTTGTGTTAGTCTTCATCTGACGTCGTCATTCGCCATCTTGGTCCGTACATACATACATACATACATACATACATACATACATACATACATACATACATACATACATGCATGCATGCATGCATGCATGCATGCATGCATGCATGCATGCATGCATGCATGCATGCATACATACATACATACATACATACATACATACATACATACATACATACATACATACATACATACATACATACATACATACATACATACATACATCCATGCATTCATACATACATACATACATGCATACATACATACATACATACATACATACATACATACATACATACATACATACATACATACATACATACATACATACATACATACATACATACATGCATTCATACATACATACATACATACATACATACATACATACATACATACATACATACATACATACATACATACATACATACATACATACATACATACATGCATACATACATACATACATACATACATACATTCATACATACATACATACATGCATACATACATACATACATACATACATACATACATACATACATACATACATACATACATACATACATACATACATACATACATACATACATACATACATACATACATACATACATACATACATACATACAGGCATGCATGCATGCATGCATGCATACATACATACATACATACATACATACATACATACATACATACATACATACATACATACATACATACATACATACATACAGACAGACAGACAGACAGACAGACAGACAGACATGCATGCATGCATGCATGCATGCATGCATGCATGCATGCATGCATGCATACATACATACATACATACATACATACATACATACATACATACATACATACATACATTCATACATACATACATACATACATACATACATACATACATACATACATACATACATACATACATACATAGAGACATACATACATACATACATACAGACATACAGACATACATACATACATACATACAGACATACAGACATACATGTGTTTGCTGCCTGTGTTATATGCAAAATATTCTTAACTGTCTTGAATGCTATTTTGAATGTTATTACAACACGCTTGTGCTGATTATATTTGTTACGTCTGGAAAACAAATCAAGGGACCGATCATTCAAACAAAACAATTTCTATTTAGATTTCAATTGAATCAAGGTCAGGTAACCATAGTGATATGGACCTTTCCATATATCATAAATGAAACCCCTGTCTTCCATGCAATGCATTAAAATCGTGGTGAGGTGGTCCTTCCTTTCAATATGCATGTGCTAATGTGTGTGATGAATGCCATTCGGATTTATAAAAGTAGTCCCTCTATTATCTTGTAAGCTATTATCTTTTATGCAAACTTTATTGGTTAGAGATTCGTAGCCGGGGATCTGTTTTGGCGATTTTCTGATATCAAGCATGTTTCATTTAGTTCACTGATTTGTCATTACGCGAATTTATATTTTACTTATATGATGTTGCGATTCCGATCAAAGTCCAGGTCCATGTTAATGATTATGAAAAACTAAGATGGCAGATATATACATGTACCAAGATATGCTCATATTGCATAGTGAATGAGGTAAATCAAAAGTTTTTACTATATTACTTTTTTACTTTGAACGAGCCGATTCGTAACAATACATACATGCATATACATGCATACATACATACATACATACATACATACATACATACATACATACATACATACATACATACATACATACATACATACATACATACATACATACATACATACATACATACATACATACATACATACATACATACATACATACATACATACATACGTACGTACGTACGTACGTAATTGCATGCATGCATGCTTGCAGACAGACAGACAGACAGACCTTTATATGCAAAATATCCATGATTGTGTCTTGAAAGCTGAAATAGAAAGAGTTTTAATTAGAAATATATTTTTGAAAAATTGCACATGCTGCATTTAGTTACACTGCAAACTAAAACTCTTGATAAAATATTTTTCCTATTGCTGAGAATCTGTCTGTCACGAACATAGTCTTGTTGAGTGAATAAAAAATGACAGGCAGAGTATGAACAAAAATGCTATTTCTCGTGCACAATTATTTCTTTAGTACATGCAATTCGGCTAAATGCCGTTGCTTTCCGTGTCCGCCGGACAGCATCTATCTGTTAGACTTGGGACCGAACATTGTCAAACTACAACCACAACCAAGCGGGTCATTATGGCTGATCATAGATAAATGTGAAACGTGTTCCAGGTCAATGTATCTCTAATCCAATTCTAAGGTAGAAATAGGCTCCACTAGAAAAAAAAACTAGTTGCGCCCAATTCGCTGAACGTACTATACCTCACTTATAGGTCGCGAATACAAGATATACCGAAAGAGATTGATAACAGCGGTCTTAATGACTTAGATTATACAACATTATAGCAGCTAATTCCATCGCGTCCGAACTAGTTCAGCTCTTCTTTAATCCAATAAGGGAACGATTTTGTGGACAGTCAGTTTTTCTTTCATACATTATGTTGTGAGGTCATGCATAACTGTTTATAACGTTCTTTGCGGAAAATTGCCGTATCTGAGTGGACAAAAACTAGTTTATACTAGTTCGTGTTCCCTATAAGTTTGATAAAATCTGATGTTTATATTTCCAAATATC
This sequence comes from Potamilus streckersoni, assembly GCA_016746295.1. NCBI lineage: Eukaryota > Metazoa > Mollusca > Bivalvia > Unionida > Unionidae > Potamilus > Potamilus streckersoni. The sequence goes on from JAEAOA010001707.1 coordinate 467,188, forward strand.
AACAATGTGATGATCGGGTCTGAAGATATAAAACTATGACATTCGGTTTTTCAACCACATCATGAGTAGTGTTTTATTTTTCCTTTTCACTACACATCTGATTTCATTTCTATATTTTTGGCTATATTTGAAACACCCAGTTTACTTAACGTAGCAAGGTTTCTTATCAGCAATATTTTTACCAGTGTACTGCGATACAAATTTAATCCGACTATTCTTATTTTCTTTCTTTGAAAGAGAAGACCAGTAGAATCTGTTTACTTCTGGTTGTATCCATATTCCCTCATACTGTAGATATTAAATATGCAAACTAGGAAGTAAATAGATAGATCAGAGGATAACCGAATATGCAACTGATTAGATCTGAGTAGAAAGTAAGGAAGATAACTTAAGTTAAAAACAATTCAGCCCAGTTTGCATTTTTAAGTGGTTAGCCTATGTACCAATTAATTGCAATGATTAATAACAGCTGTTGCATGTTATTTCCCCATCAATTTCACGCTAGAGTTTAGAAATGATTGTTAACCCATACCAACATATCGTTATATTAGCAATCATGTATTTCGAAACAATAATCGTTCGCTTTCTTAACGATGTTGTGTTCCAATGATTTTATGATTTCATGTTGGTTTCTGGTTGAGTCTAACTCAGTTTCAAAATTGTCCAGTTAATTTATAGAATTTAACAGAGATTCACCAAAAACACCAATATAAACTAAGTAACCTTTAAAGATGGCAAAAGCCTAACACTCGCTGCAACCATTTAATAATATTTTTATAATATGCCATTTTAAATGTCGATAATTCTGTCAATAAACCAAAATTATGCAGCAATCTATAAGATGCTTTTTAAAAGAAAAACACTTTAAACACCTTACGAATTACATCTTGCATTTCAACACAGTGATATATTCTATTGAAATATAATGAACTACAATATGACAGACAGCTGCCAATCAGCTGAACTCTAATTGAATAGGCAGCTCATACCATGTCTGCTGAGTGACATGTCTGCTGAGTGACATGTTTGCTGAGTGACATGTCTGCTGAGTGACATGTCTGCTGAGTGACATGTCTGATGAGTGACATGTCTGCTGAGTGACATGCTTTGCAAAAGTAGTTGGAATAATGATCACGATCATTTACGCATCTTTTTAAAGAACACTTTCTTGGCAATGTCGTGATTGTTAGGTTATACACGTCGAAAGAAAAATAAATTTAAAGATAAATGTGTGGTTTCAATACAAAAACGCCGTCAAGTTAATATCTATCAATAAAATTAAATATATCGCACAAAATAATAATGTGTTTATCATTGGATGACATAGAGTTAAATGAGAAAATGTATATTTGACAGAGTCCTGTAAAGGGATTCATATTTCACTAGACGTCACACAAGGTCTATGGAGAATTGCAAATTTAGATAGAATTTGGAAATATTAGATATACCTGTGATTAAATCGTATGTAGCGATCAGTGTTAAAACAAAGTAGATGTGATCAATGATGCTTACCTTATGCAAAATAAAATCATTTAGAGAGAGAGAGAGAGAGAGAGAGAGAGAGAGAGAGAGAGAGAGAGAGAGAGAGAGAGAGAGAGAGAGACTATTGCAGACGCTTTGAAACTAATAGAAATTAAAGGTGATATGTTTAAAGCGAGCAAAATAAAATACTAAGTCATTACAAAGACCTAAGAAAAGCAAAGCTTATCATATACTATTATCTATAGTTTAAATCTCTACTCAAGTGACTTAAGAAAATTGGTATGAATCAAAATAAAAACACTTTTTCCATTACATTGATAATAATTGTAACACCTTTATAGGCTATACGAGGATCGAGTTAAAATTCAAGAACAAGTCAATACTTATCATGTAACTAGACTGATATGCCATTTAACTCGTATTTTCTCTTTAACTCGAATATGCCACTTAACTCGTGTATGTACTGTTATTGATATTCGATCACACGATGTTATTTTTTTAATTCGAAAACAAGCTTTAACTAAAAATTTAAATATGATACACACACTCATGCTAGAATAATCAGTGTTCAACGATCACAATTAATATCGATTCACAAGGTATCCTTCTGAAAAAAATGAAATTGCCTGTGAGATGAAACACATTAATGTCTATTCAAGCACGGAAGCAGACGAAGCTGAATAATTGAATGATTACAGACCGTTAAACAAGTATAAAGACAATTGAATGTATTAAAAAGGACATAAAACAAAGTACCACTTTCCTGACTAAATCAAAATTTAAAAAAAAAATGTTTTCACAAAATAAGATGACTTTGACTTAAGCCGACATTTTCAGGAGATGGCAAAAATACAGTTCACGAGTTACAAAATAAATCATTGTACCATGGCAATGAAGGAAACGTGCGCATATTAAAGTAAAAAAAAAATATTTACTACAGCTTGCAAACAATATTTAGCATCACTGTTAGATTTTAGATGCAATATTTCTGAGAAGGATAGATCCTTTGATTAATGTGGAGACACACACATCTTATATATATATATATATATATATATATATATATATATATATATATATATATATATATATATATATATATATATATATATATATATATATATATATATATATACATACATACATACACACACACACACACACACACACACACACATACATACATACATACATACATACATACATACATACATACATACATACATACATACATACATACATACATACATACATACATACATACATACATACATACATACATACATACATACATACATACATACATACATACATACATACATACATACATACATACATAAGGAATAATATTCGTGTTCTTAATATTTTGAGGCACATAAATGAATATGCAACAAGGAGAGAAGCTAATGCATATGCATGGAGAAGAAATGGAAAGAAAATACAGATTAAAATAATTAGATCTGTCCGGTTTAACACCACTTAATTTTACTCTCAAGTTCAAGTTTTGAAGTTACCAAAAATGTTTGGGTTGGTACACCGTTTGCAAGAAACTAAAGTAGATAAGTACTTTCTTCACTTTGAGAAAATTGCAGAGAGATTACAATGGCTAGGAGTGCAGAGGACTTTAGTATTCCCAGGAGAGCAGTGGACTTTAGTATTCCAAAGTCTACATAATTGCCGAGAGATCACAATGGCCAGGAAAGCAGTGGACTTTAGTATTCCCAGGAGGGCAGTGGATTTTAGTATTCCCAGGAGAGCAGTGGACTTTAGTATTCCCAGGAGAGCAGTGGACTTTAGTATTCCAAAGTCTACAAAATTGCCGAGAGATCACAATGGCCAGGAATGCAGTGGACTTTAGTATTCCCAGGAGGGCAGTGGACTTTAGTATTCCCAGGAAAGCAGTGGACTTTAGTATTCCAAAGTCTACAAAATTGCCGAGAGATCACAATGGCCAGGAAAGCAGTGGACTTTAGTATTCCCAGGAAAGCAGTGGACTTTAGTATTCCCTGGAGAGCAGTGGACTTTAGTATTCCCAGGGGAGCAGTGGACTTTAGTATTACCATGAGAGTAGTGGACTTTAGTATTCCCAGGAGAATAGTGGACTTTAGTATTCCCAGGAGAGCAGTGGACTTTAGTATTCCCAGGAGAACAGTAGACTTCAGTATTCCCAGGAGAGCAGTGGACTTTAGTATTCCCAGGAGAGTAGTGGACTTTAGTATTCCCAGGAGAGCAGTGGACTTTAGTATTCCCAGGAGAGTAGTGGACTTTAGTATTCCCAGGAGAGCAGTGGACTTTAGTATTCCAAAGTCTACTTGCTGCCAAAGCTACTGAAGTCTACACTTCACAGTCTTACAATGTGTTGAGGAGGATGTGGTTAATGGATGTATCTTAGATGGTTATGAGCAGGTCAGGTACATGAGATGATTGAAAGAAGTCTCTAAATTGTGGAAACTAAACTGGTCAAATCCATGTCGAATATGCAAGAGAAAAATAACAACTATTTAATAGATGTTTCTAGGCCATAAATGTATATATAGATTACAATGGCCTGAGTATGCTGATATTAATTAATGAGTTCAAGAGATGTAGCTATATTAATAACAATATCTATCTTTATGAATAAAATGTGGAAATTTCGGGAAATGCTGCTCACAAAGCTGATGATTATTCATTGACTGACAAAGTTCCTTTTGTCCAAATGTCTTCGTCTCAACAGTCGTTTTAGTGCAAAATCAGTTTCATATGGGTGCTCTCAAATTTCAATCCCGGCACAAAATTTAGAAATCAAAACATCATGGATCCTCATCTCTTCCTATGTGCACATATTAAGCAAGAGCACGTCAGTTTTTAGCTATACAGGGTGAAAACTAAAAAAAAAACAGAATAAAGATAGAGTGATTCCGAATGCTCTTTATTCACAGAGGTCATATGGACGGTTTTGTGTTGAAAGCAATACATTGATTGGATCAAACAAACCCAAATCTATTTTTTTGGAGACATATGAACTATTTATGTAAAAGGTTATACATCTCTTGCTGGTGTTTATGCCAAACCTATACTCTTAAAATATTTTGGGACACTGGAACATCTTATAGTCTTGTGTTGTCCGAAATTAAGTCTGTCTCTGTGAACTCTTCTACATTTAAAATTCTTTTATTCAGGGAACATTGTGCTGATTTGTTAAATTCCCCTCTATTAATTTTACATCAGACTTCTTACCCGGTCCATTGGGTATTGATGCGGTGACTTCCTTACCCGTTGAGGGTATTCAATTAATGCTTGGCAACATCCTATCTGGAGACAAGGTCCTAGTTAGTCCACTTGTAACTGACAATCCGTGTCGATCCTTTCCGGATTCAAGTACCTCAAAGTCTAATATATTATTATAGTCATGTATGCAATTTCGTGTTTTATGACTGGTTAAAGCCATGAAAAGGACTAGAGGCCACCTACGATGGCAGAGCTCTCCAATGTCCCAGAGCTGACACATTTTTTGCCCCAGCGCGTGGGTCTTGTTAACCCCCTTGGATGGCTTACCCCCATAGCCTGATGTCACCTTTCAGTGTCATTGCTATCCAGGGAGGCACTTAGCCATTGTGCTGGGCTTTTGGTCATGATGCTTGACCTTTTCGAGACCTTAAGACCTTTGAATTAACCATTCTACATTGAAACAACTCAGATCGCCGCCATGCCAGCCCCAGGAAAAGGCAAAGGCAAAGAAAAAGGAAAGGGTAGCACCTTGAAAGCCACCACCGCAAGCCCGGGTCCGTAGGATTGTAGTTTATACCCCAGGTAACATCCACACTAGTAGGCAAACGAAAGTCATCATCTTTTCTTTTGGCGTTTCATAACGTAAATCTTTTGTGTGGAAGTTTGTGACCCGGGGCGCACTCTCCCTCCGTGTTGATATTTCCTTCCGTCTGTCCTCCCTCTCCTCGTAGTCGCAGCAACTAAGCATGGCGTTGAATGTCGTGTACACCTCAACCAGCAGCAAATAAACGTTGTTGTAATTAAGTGATCAAGTGTTTCCCGTTGTCTAGTGGGGGTGGGGATCCCTAACTATCCGCCAAACATGTGTAAGCAACATACGTTTCAAATATTCCTGAGTTGTGAAGTTTCCTAGCGTGTTTAGGCTTTTATTTGTTTTAGTATACTATGCTTACTTTTTGTTTCCGAAAGCGATGTCAAATCTGGTGGGTATCAGGTACCCTTTTCAAGTTTTAGATCTTAATTTGGTTTTTTAGGGATAGTTTGAAAAATATTTAAAACCAATCATTCCTTTCAGGGGCCACCTTGTATTCCCAATGAGGGCTCATAATAGATCAAGTTGAGCCCAATGTATGGCAAATTTGACAATCTTTTCACTTTCCCACACTTGTAAAAACAACAATGGAGGCACAGTATTATGGTAAATATTGTATCAGCAGCAATCTTCCTTCTTCTTTCTTCTTTTTTTTCTTCTTTTGTAATTTTAGATCCGCTTTTACTATTGTTGTTGTGTAATAGTAAAACCTCCTGGTTCCTTTTTCTTCTTTCTTCGTTTCTCAATTCTGCTTTCTTCTTTGTTTTTTGTTCTTCTTTCTTCTTTGTTCTTCTTTTGTGGCGGAAGCTCCAAGAAACACGTCCGCGCTCTTCTAAGGCTAGCACTCAATCTGTTTCAAGTACCTGATTTATATCCCGCTTATAAAGTTACCAGTGCTCTGGGAAAATATCTCTCGAGACTGATGTTGATCTTGGAAATATTCCTTTAGCTGCAACGTTTATTGTTCCGGTTTTTGATGTGGTCCAAGTTTCAATAAGTATTAATCACAGTGGTATTCTTTTGCTACTCATTCTGTTGGAGATATCAATCTTGTTTCAGTTGCGTACATGAGAAACTAAGGCACGCAAGTTCTAATTTGTTACTCATTCTGTTGGAGATATCAATCTTGCTAAGGCACGCAAGTTCTAATTTGTTACTCTGTATCAAATGAGAAAATGGCGACCACCTGTGGTGACGAGTGGTCACTAAGCTTTAAAGATTTGTTTACTGGAAAATTATTCATTCGTGTTATAATATATGAAAATAATCAAGATTTATTATTATTGTGCAATATGAGAAAAAATCAATGAATTCAAATTCTTTTTCTCTGGAAATACAAAGTACTCAAAAATAATATTCTTCGACGCATAAGCTTGGGTTTTAGACTTGGATTTATAGCAAAAATCAAACACAGTCTTAGATTGTATCATTGTGATCCAACAAAAGACTGTATCACTACCACCAAGGATGCTAGTCATTCAACGCTTCCAGCGGTGGATTTATTTTGAAATACCCGTAAACCTTACTCAGACTTCAATTATTATGACTTGTTTTAGGAATCCTATGATCATTTGGGACTTAATTCGTAATAACTTAACTTATGTTTTTAAAAGTTTCACTTGATATTAAAGAAATCAATTATTTGCTGAACTGTACAAAACTAGTTGGTCTTCACTCTTTTCTTTTCATTTTAAGACGATAGAATGGTAATATGTGCATTTCTCACAATTTTTCAATCTATTCAAGAGTCATATATTTTATTTCTCCTACATACAAATTTACCAGATGATTACAAGAGACTTAAAGCGCGATTAGCAGTACCACTATTCGATATAAAGGCAAATTTTAAATAGGGGATGGGATGGCCGGGGAGAGGCAAGTCAAGACGGTTAAAAACTGTTAAAACTAAGAATTGACAAATTTTACGTCGACTCAAATCTTTATGTCCTGTTCCTAATGACACTAAGTGAACAGTGCGCAAGCCAGACTTGATTACATTCTGTTGCTAAAGGCACAAGTGAACAATGCGCAAGCCAGACTTGATTACATTCTGTTCCTAAAGGCACAAGTAAACAGTGCGCAAGCCAGACTTGATTACATTCTGTTCCTAAAGGCACAAGTGAACAATGCGCAAGCAAGACTTGACGTTGTTCTATTCCTAATGAGACTAAGTGAACAGTGCGCAAGCCAGACTTGATTGCATTCTGTTCCTAAAGGCACAAGTGAACAGTGCGCAAGCAAGACTTGACGTTGTTCTGTTCCTAATATCACTAAGTGAACAGTGCACAAGCCAGTCTTGATTACATTCTGTTCCTAAAGGCACAAGTGAACAGTGCGCAAGCAAGACTTGACGTTGTTCTGTTCCTAATGACTCTTAGTGAACAGTGCGCAAGCCAGACTTGATTATATCCTGTGAAGATGAGACTGAGAGACAGCAAAATAGATAATCCAACACGACTAAGAGAATGTGTCACAAATGCGGAATATACGTATAATTAAGGTTCCCGAAATAGCTAGCAACAATAACAAATATATTATTCAATATTTGGCCCAATATTTACCTGAGACAACTTGTGGGGTGTTATAAGGAACAAGACTATATCTGATGTTATATTAAATGCGGTACCAGCCTATATGAGGTGATATATTAAATACGGAACCAGCTTATATGTGGTGTTTTATTAAAAACGAACCAGCTTACATGTGGTGTTATATTAAACACGGAACTAGTCTATTTGTGATTTTATATTAAATAATGTATTTAAACCACTGAAGGTCGAGTGTTGGCTGAAACTATTTACACAATTAAGCATATTTTAGACGAAAACTTACTATTGGTGAATTGTATAATTTAGTATGCTTTACTAGAACTATTTATATTTTATCACTGTCACCGTGTAGGTACAACTACATGCAAATGAGGATACATATCTGGTCTATATTTTATAGTGCGCACCTACATGACGTAAAAGGGAACATTTCCTCCGTAAAAGTAAGGGACGCTCAGCATATAATGTTTATCGTTTGAAACGTTCTTATTAGATAAGATTCAATTCACCGATCTTAACACACAGTTATATTAATTTAGACAAACATGTACTTTGCAGTCAATTTGGAATACAATTAGTTGCTTGTGTCGTACAGTATTATATGCATCCGTATTAAAGTACCCGGATGAAATATGCACAAGCCCTGTCGCTACCGTTTCTTCAACCTATTTGCTTATTTGCTTTATAATTTTAAGAATAAGTTGCAAAGTGATCCTGAAGATAATTCTCAAGTAGAGAAAATTATTACTGAAGAGCAAGCAAGCTTCCGAGCAGGAAGGAGCTCAACAAAACAAATATTCAATCTCAAACATTTCTTTGAGAGAAATATATTCAGCATCAGTAGAAACTATACCATATATTTAAAGATTTCGAAAATGCCTTTTATAGTGTATGGCATGCAACCATATGGGTATCTATGAGGAAGTAGAATATCAGCTCAAACCAGGTGCAGGATGTTGAACACATCTGTGACAGAGGAACCAGTGCTGTCTTCATCAATGTCAGCAGAGGAGATTGGTTTCAAACAACAGTTGGGGTCAGGCAGGGATGTGTACTGTCACCAACACTCTTCAACATTTTTCTAGAAAGGATCATGGAAGACGCTTTGCATGACCATAAGGGCACTGTCAGCATATGAGGGAGAATAATCACCAACCATCGCTCCGAAGAAGATATTGATGTTTCGCAGGAAAATAAAAGAAATGGCTGATTTCGTTAAACGCATCGACGCAACTTCTATCAGTGCCGGATTAAACCTTGTGTGTGGGTCCTTAGGCAGTCAAAATCTCAAGGGTTCCCTAACCAATTATCTCCTAATATGTCAAGATCAAATCCGTTCAATATTATTTCGATCCGTTGTCGCGGACCCCTAAAAGACATGGGGCCCATAGGCCGGTGCCTTCTCGGCCTATTGGATAATCTGGTACTGAACTAGACAGCATGCGGTATGGAGATTAGCGTCCAAAAAACAAACTGATAACGGACAACACCAATGGCATCCGAACATAAATAAAAGTCAGCGGACAGAAGCTGGATAAAAATCAAAAGCTTTGAGCACTTGGGATCAATTATTGCAGTTGAGGACTCCAAACCAGAACCACTTTGCAGGACTGCCTAGACAACAGCAGCAATAACAAGGTTGAGACCAATATGGAAAGACACCAACATCCCTTTTGGTTCCGAAATAAAGCTGATGTACTCGATTGTCATATCCAGTTTTTTGTATGCTTGTGAAACATGGAGACTTACATCAGATCTACAAAAAAGGATTCAGACCTTTGAAATGATATGCTACCACAAGATCTTAGGCATCTCATACATTGACCATGTGATCAACGAAGTCCACAACAGTATCCAATAGGCCATCAGACCCTATGAAGACCTTTTTGACCACTGTAAAATAGAGCAAACTGAAGTGGTACGGTCATGTCATAAGATCATATGGACTGGCAAAAACAATCTTGCATGGCACAGTACGAGGGAAAAGAAGAAGAGGCAGACTGAAAAAGAAGACTACATCAAGGAGTAGACAGTCATGGGATTTGGAGATTCCCAAAGGGCAGTACAAAACAGAGAAAGATGGAGAGAACTGGTTGTAAAGTCAACTGTGGTACTTCAAAGACCTCTTGGGTTTAGGGATTGATGATGATGATGATGATGATGATGATGATGATGATGATGATGATGATGATGATGATGATGATGATGGTGGTGGTGGTGATGATGATGATGATGATGATGATGATGATGATGATGATGATGATGATGATGCCCCGCTGTGTACATTTTAGATGCTTTTCCTCACACCACAAACTTTTAGTCACACTTGACTATTAAAAAGAGGGAAAGCTTAATAAAATGCCGTTTATTACATTACTTCAGTAGCACTAGCAATAGCGCTAAGTAAAACTGTCAATAGAATATTCGAACACAAATATTTGAGTAATAATCCTCGGCTTTCACACCTTCAACTAAATCATTGCAGTTATGAAAGTCTAGGAATAAAACAAATGCCTACTTCTCATACTAAAATTTGTACGAACATGTTGCTTTTGTCACTATTTAAACTTGGTTAAAATATCTCACTATACCAAACAGGTAAATGAAGTTACATGATCAATTTCGGCTGGGTGTCGTATCTTGCTTTTGTAATTTTGCAATTTATGATAAATATTTTATGATTTTCTATCATTTCCTCTGTTTTCTCAAGTGGTGAAATTGCTTTATTACTGGTGGATCTCTCTGTCATGGATGCAGTGAGAAAAATGGTAGAGAAAACACTGTTCTTTGACAATCGATAAAATATTTAACTTTCATTAGCACCGACAGAAACCACTTGTATCTCAAACGTTGTGAACATTTAAGTCTGTGAAAAGAGATTAAGTTCAAAGATTTACTTCCCTTTTCTTAAATAATCATTGTACAAGCACGCCTCTTATATAAACAGTTTTCAGAAATTGTTTTCTAAAGGAAGAAATCCAAACTATATGGCCTTTGTGTAAGACATTTAAATGATGCTGAAACATTGGTTTAGAGACACACACATTTAGAATATTTTCTATTGTCTTGGAGCAAATGCAACAACCCCCGATCAACTCCTTTTGTCACAGTAGTGTACTTATATGCAGTGAAATTCATTTAATTTAAATCAATCTCCAAAAACTATGCGGAACATTTACTTGACATCTTATGTCTGAATTAAACAATTTAATTAATCTTATATTTAATTTTTATCTTACATTGGCAGCGATGAAAACAATTTCCGACTGACAGCTTGAGGCTTTTCTTCTATTATTAAAACTATCCCCCGTATGACCGACGTAAAGAGCAATGGACGGGGCGACTAGAATGGAAGCATATTGGGCTAACTGATGACGTCACAACCGGAAATGAGGATGAATAATTATCTTCCAGACTCCAGGTGACGATACAGAATCACAGACTGAACTTCGGCAACGTAAGATTAAATAAATAGGTTGCTGCTTAATGGAAACCATTTACTGGTCTCTCATTCAATTCCTAATGCATTCATTAATCAAATAAAAACGTGAAATATATCACCTACGGTTTATTATCAATTATACAACGAATTTAAATGTAATTTAAACATAAGCAAAACCTACTGGGTTATTGGCGTAACGCTCTTTTTATACTACAATGTAATGAATTTTCCATACTGCCTATATATTGATGACGCTTTTAAAAAATTTTCAGTCATATTTCGCTACGAATTCTGCAGTAAGGCAGTTTATAGTGATTTCTACTAATGTGGCATCATGCTGCAAACATGTACCATGCTGTCCCACCGAGTCACATTATCCTGATACCAGGCCGACCAATCCTAAGACTATCCTCTCAATTCTGAACGCCTAGCGAGGCACCATTTTTATAAGTTTTTGATCGGGGTTCGAACCCGTGACCTTCGGTATCCGAGGCAACGCTATAAAGACTATGCGACAATTTAATTGATACCATTTAATTTTGTAACAAACTCAAATTTAAGTGTGGATTGTTATCGCTGACCAATCGCCTAAATACAAACAAATATATATCGAGAAAATTATTTCTGCCCATTCGGCTTAAAGCAAACAAAGATCATATTCATAAAATATCTCTTTCGAAGTAAAAAGAAACATTATGATTTGATTTAATCTAGTAGGGAGCAGAATTTACAACAAACACATCACAATCATCACGAACTTTATTATATTTCACGCGTAATATATGTTAATTTGTGGGTCTATGGAAGCACGGACTGACATAAATAACAGGAACACAATTTTACCAGTTAGCGTTTCTGGAGACAGATTAGTATAGGCCTCATAAATGGTTGACAAAATAAATTTGCCATCTTATTATATATAGGAGTGTACAAAGAATGTAATTTCCTGTCTAAAAAATGTATTCGTATCGTTTAATTCCTGTTACCCTATTTTTCTAACATAAAAGTTTTTAAAAAAAAAAGATAGAAGTAAACTGCTGCAAAGTGTCCATATTATTGGTACTTTATTCAATCGCCTCCTCAATAACAACCTATTTGCATCGCTGTGTCGTAAAAAAAATCCCAACCTGCCGAAATTGATTGTGTTTGTTCCTTACCTTTCCATGCATACAGCGTTCCACGCACATCCACAAGTCGTTCCACGCACATCTACAACCAAGGATACCAAACGGCTGAACAACGATAAAAGTGAAACGTATTCAAATTCAGAACCCACACACAAGCCTGAGTTTCTCTCCTTTCTTTACTGATAACTTTGAAGTTGTTAAACTGCCGGACGCAATAATAACAGCTCTGGGTCTCAAGGATCGGTAATCAATGCTGTCAAGGGAATTTCCACGTAACCATGTATTATCCAAAACAATGAACTACCGCTTCTTTATCAATTTCACGGCAGGTGTGGCGTGGGCATATTTAACCTAAATTTATAATTCTATTGGCGGTACATGTCCTCGGTAAAATGATCGCAATACACATAGGAATAAAAGAATGAAATTCAGACTAGTGATATTATACTGCGACTGAACCCCGAATTGCATACGATTGAAATTATGTTAACGGACATCAAAAGTCGATGCTATTCACTAAGATATTTTGTTTTCTCTAGGTTACTGTCCGCATGGCAGTAAAACTCTCGTCGTCTATTATATTTTGATAAAAGTCGAAATAACTTTTGGTGAATTTTTTTTCCAGTGGGTGATAAATATATAAAGTAGAAATGTATCCTCCTTTCTAGATTCAATGTTTTTTTACCATGGCCATAATTTGTAATTATATAAGTTGTTCCTAATAAAATCTGAAAAATAAATGAAAATAAGGAACTGCGTAAGCTGTTATAAATATAAAAAGACAAACTTTTCGTGCTAGGACTAGTCGGCCTGGTGACAGGATAATATAACTTTTTGGGGAATCATGCTACATGTCTGCAGCATGATGCCTCCCTACCAGACATCACTATAAACTACGATATGACTAAACAAATGTTAAAACACACACATACACACATACACACACACACACACACACACACACCGGGCAGAAAACACTTCACTCATATGATTTTGTATTGTATCATGTATTGTATTATCAGTTCAAGCTCCCGATCGCACATTTTAAGAAAAAAAATCGACAAGAACAGAAAACTAAATGAAAATTTCTGTGCGATGGATTGTCATTCGGAAGATCTCTGTCATTCTCCTTGCACGTTTCTTTTCCCTGATTCAAATCTCGAAATGGAAATAATTCCAATCTGATTTCATATCGCAAGAAGACATCATAATTGTAGTTGACCAATCTTATGGATTAGCACGATGGATCAGAAACAAATCGTTTTATATAAGCTTAAAATAGTTACAGAAAAACGTAATATGTCAAATGTCATTATTTTCAGGACTTTTTCTTTCAAAACAAAGTATTGCAACCTCTGATAAAAAGTGAATTAACTGTCCAAGCACTGTTGCATCCGGCTGACGTTTTGACATTTTGTTCAAAAGATTTTTGTGTATCTATTGCAGTGTAACGGCTGTTATTCTTTTTCCTGACCTTTTTAAGAAAAAATTATTCGAACAGAATTATAACTGGATGATTGATTTCTTTTTTTCGTTTGTATTATTGTTGCAGAAACTGAAGTATTATCATTGTCTCTGTTTTCTTTGACGGATTGGCAAAAAGTTTAATTTTTTAAATATCAGAATTAGCATATCATTAAAGATGTCCTTTATAAAATGTTAATGTATTACTTTTATTCCAAGGCATATATATATATATATATATATATATATATATATATATATATATATATATATATATATATATATATATATATATATAACATGGAGGTTATATTTGAATAAAATGTAGATATGAGTCATTGGTACGAAATTAAAATATACATTTCTGGTATATGCTTTACTAAAATGTTTAAATTCCTTGCATGTGCTCTTCTGCAATATCTATACCAGTTTTCTTTGTCATCGGTACTGCTCTTATTCAAAACACTGATCGAAGTAAACCGGCACACACACACACACACACACACACACACACTCACACACACATACCAACCCACTCTCACCCACCCACTTTCACACCCACACTCACATTCAGAAACCCACACCCACACCAACTTACTCACTACATCCACAACTGCATATATATATATATATATATATATATATATATATATATATATATATATATATATATATATAGAGAGAGAGAGAGAGAGAGAGAGAGAGAGAGAGAGAGAGAGAGAGACAGACAGACAGACAGACTGAGATAGATAGATAGATGAACGGACGGACAGACAGACTCACAGACAGACAGATAGATAGATAGATAGATAGATAGATAGATAGATAGATAGATAGATAGATAGATAGATAGATAGATAGATAGATAGATTACGACCCCGTAGTTGAAGTATTTGTGTTAAGGAATGAATTCTGTATAAATCATTTTATTTCATAGCTGTTTCAGTAAATGTAATTATTATTATGATTATGTTAGCATGGGTCTAATATGTTGATAGAATCGTCTTATTCGCTAGAATCGTAAATGTGACTCATGTAAGCACTTTTTTCTATTTTTGGAGAGTGCTCTTCCCTGATTGATGTTTGCAGACCATTTAGGGATGCCCTCATGCCTTACTTGTAATGATTGTGCTATAGCATAAAATTCTTTATTGTTTATTATTAAGGCATTTTAAAAAAAAATTAAAAATTAGTCAAGGCATTCGTCTCCTTTAAGGAGATTTTTTCTCATGTCGTTTTCTGCTTTTATCTTTCTCCTTTTCACTCTCCTTTCTTTCCCTTTGGGTTTCCTTATTTGCTGTTTCTGACTGTTCAATCTCTTGCGTTCCTATTGTTGCTAGTGTTAGGGCAGTACTTAGATTTTGATTGAAGCCCTCTTCAATGTTCTCATGTTGTAGATGTTGTAATGTGATTTGGTTGTTTCTTCGTTGTAAACACGAGCTGTGTATGATGATAAATTCGTCGCTAGTAAACATTCAGGAATAGCTATGAAAACGATTGGCTCAGGCTTTCCTGATGTTCAGATGCAGTGCAAAATTACACGTGTCCTCCGTACGTGTGCACATGAAATGACATATTAGCTTCGTTTATATGCTTAGTTATTTATTAGAAAGATTCACAGTCAGTCTAAGACAGAGTCGTAGCCGATTTTAACATATTATAGGCACACAAATTCTATTACCTTTAAAAGGAGTATTGTTGTGCTAGAAGGAGTTGTATGGTCATGTATCTACAAAGAACCACATGCGTTTTGTTCGTGGAGCTAATTGTACTTCGTCTTTCTAAATAATTTGTTTCCTGATGAGCAATATTACCGGTTTGGACACAAACATTTTCTGATAATATTCTAAATTGGAACGGAACAATACATACAATGCTTCACTATGTAAATTCTGGATTTTTGTCTTAGCCTTCGTCTGACATCATCATCCGCCATATTGGATCGGAACTGAACTTTAGACTGTGTTCATTTAGAACTGTTCACAGGACTTATGTTTTAGAACAAACAATTTTATCGTTGTCGTAAATAGTAAGTCTTGCTTTACATATTTATATTTTTTCCATGTTTTCTAGGAAAATAAATTTTTTGTTAAAATTTACAAAGCTTGCTGTCTTCACTCTTTGTATGACTTTGAACGAGCCTATACATACATATATATATATATATATATATATATATATATATATATATATATATATATATATATATATATACACAGAAAGAGAGAGAGACTCTTATTTTAATAATAGATAACTTAATATAACAGAATTGTTGTATTTAATAGACGTGCAGTCAATAAACAAGCACGGAGAGCCAGTAAAATGAATAGTACCTGCTCTCGTCTATCCATTACCAAAAGAAACCGAGTACTGTATTTTAATCGCCATGCAACACAAGTAACGCCATTTTTAACCCTTATGAATAACATAAAGCTGTTATTGCATAAAGATCACTTAAGTGTAAAATATAGATCCCAGTGACATGGTTTTGATTAAAGAGTGCAGTGCTTCTTATCAAGCATATCCAAGATAAGATACTGCAGGACAGTGTTTTCATAAACTGGTTTAAGCATCCAGGTTAATGTATGTAAATGGGGCATGAAATATAGGTCCCCGTGTTTGTAGTACCTTTCATAACGTATATACAAAGTGCATGACTTCAGGCAGGAGTGTACTATAACCAAGCTGAATGCATAGTTTAACGCATGTGGTGAGGAATATATGTCAATGTAACCTAGATCTTTAAAGATTATAATACTCATAACGCATCTTTATCCCAAATTAAGTGATTCTGCAAGTAGTGTCAAATAAACATAGCTAAATGCAAACCCTAGCAAGCAATGTCAAAAAAACTTAGCTAAATGCAAAACCTAGCAAGCAATGTCAAATAAACATAGCTAAATGCAAACCCTAGCAAGCAATGTCAAATAAACATAGCTAAATGCAAACCCTAGCAAGCAATGTCAAATAAACTTAGCTAAATGCAAAACCTAGCAAGCAGTGTCAAATAAACATAGCTAAATGAAAGCCCTAGCTTGCAATGTCAAATAAACATAGCTAAATGGAAAACCTAGCAAGCAGTGTCAAATAAACGTAGCTAAATGCAAGCCCTAGCTTGCAATGTCAAATAAACGTAGCTAAATGCAAAACCTAGCAAGCAGTGTCAAATAAACATAGCTAAATGCAAATCCTAATATGGAATAATTAAGCCTAACACAGATAGATGAACTATCAGACTGGGGTCAGAGTAAAAGTAGTTTTATGACGGTTGTGATACTCATTATAAATGACTTTACACCAAATCATGTGACACTACCAGCAATCGCGTCCGATAAGACGAATCTAAACACAAACCATAAGATTGGTGATGACACCAGCGGAGAAACAGATAAATTGAAAAACACAAACATAGCAACTTTATTGGTGCATATGATGGATTTTTTCTGAATCCAGACAAAAGGCAAAGACTAACATATGTTGTTAACATTTTTGTCTTTATTCAACAAAACTTGACTATTTAATGATTCCGTTAGCTGTATATTGCTTCATATACATGGATGATTGTTCTCGCTGAATATACTAATTAAATGCATTAACGTTTTTAATGATGCGATATAAAATTAACAGGAGTAACTCATGAAAGTAGGAGTCAAATTCGAAATAAATTTCAAACTCCTATTTATCGAAATACTGCATACTGTTGATTCTAAACTGATCTCTGTCCGGTTGTATATGAGACCTGAAAAAAATATAATAATATATATATTTCAATTTCAACTAAATACCCTCTCTCTCTCTCTCTCTCTCTCTCTCTCTCTCTCTCTCTCTCTCTCTCTCTCTCTCTCTCTCTCTCTCTCTCTCTCTCTCTTAATTCTACCTTCCCTCCAGGGTTATGATTGTATACATACATAAGCACGCATGCACGCACGCACGCACGCACGCACACACACACACACACACACACATACATACATACATACATACATACATACATACATACATACATACATACATACATACATACATACATACATACATACATACATACATACATACATAGGCAACAGGTTAGGGGTTAAACGTTTTGTAAAAAGACATCATTGGCTCCAAAATCTCGGCACTTCAACAGTGCTAAAACCCCGTTATGTGAACCCTTGAGAAGAGCTGGATTTTAGTGGGTGGCAGACATGATGTATTTTAAGCGGTTTGTTAAATTATTGAAATGCAGTTGGTTGACAGCTAAAACACGGTATTTCAGCGTTCTGTGAAATATATTTTGTTTGACTGGAAATTTAGTTCCAGCAAATATTTAAATATACATGTATTTTTCAATTGAATGAAATATTTATAATATAATAAAGATTTTCATGTTATGGTACCAGATACATGGTATTTTAAATTGTGACGTTTTTTTTTTTATTTTGGGCACCACATGAAAAAATATATATATATATTAGCGTAGGGAAACAACATTTTCTTTTTATTATATGTCGGACTAGAATCGAAATTGAAAAGACTAGACTCATTCTTCGGCACAGCACGCTTACCCACATGAACCTATTTGTAAATTCACCAAACTTTCGTAGCCTGTTTACATGAATATATAATCTGGCGCATTAAATTACACTTTTGTTTTTATTTTGCAAGGTATTCTAACTTGTCTGAAAGTAATATGTCCGATGTAGCAATGCATCACAATGGATTTGTGGTTGTTGTGGGGGAAGTAAGGGGAAATAATTTTAGAGACGCGAACGACATCTGCTCAAATTTATCAAAGATTAATTTCCATGTCTGAAATGTAAGACAGTTTCTATTTATTTGTTCTAGCTTTCAAGGTATTCGGTTTTGTTTATGCAATTACAACTTTTGCATGTAGACACAATCTAGCATCCCATGGCATGATGGAAAATCTTATATTTTCATAACAAGAATATATTTTCACATGTAAGCATATAAGAATAAAATAAATATGAAAATTATTTCACCAATATGTGTATGTTTTTGACACCATATAATAAACTGGTATATTGATTCAATATAAGTCAATGGGGGATGAATATTTGCATTAGAATCAAGGCCCAAAGCAGTGACTTGCGTTCCAGTCGGATATAAAACATACTTTCTTGAAAGTCATATATTTTCGCAAGTTTTATCGACTTGTACTATACACTCTTCCGAGTTTTGACTTTAGGTTGATATACAACCTGAAAGGATTTACTTTATTTGGATGGTCGCCTGAAAACCATCATATATACTGCAATGATTCGTGTAGTCTGGCCTGTAATTGCGTGAAACCAGAGCTTGAACACATCGCATTTAGGCCTCGAGTTGAATCGTATACCATACAGATTATAAGTTCTGACGTCAATATTGGGATTTCTCTCCCACTTTCTCTTCTTTCTCCAAACGTTAGTTTTGGGGGGGGTAAACCATTACCGCGAAAATCATGACCAAACATCCCATTCAGTTTGTATGTTTTTTTTTTTTTAACTCAAAGAGGGTATAATATACACGTCGACAGAAGAGACTGCCAAATTTACTATATTAACACATATCATTTCAATATTAAAATTGAATACCTTGTTTTTTAAAGTTTACTACAACTTTTAGAAAGAATTGTCTCAATCATTTTGACAGCTTTACTCAAACATTAAAGAGTGAGAACATTAAAATAAGAACTTGAAATCTTTATTTCATCAGGTCACTCCTATAGTACATGATTACGGCCTTCTGATGTAGGGTTTACATGAAGGTAACAACATTAAAAGGGTTTTTAAAAACACTACACAATTTGGACACTGTGCATTGGCATCACGTGACCATTCGGACCACTTCTCGTTGAAATATATCGTGTAATTAAAAGTAATTTTAAGTTTAAGCTCAATATTTCAAAGTAAACCTAAATTGTAACACTGTCTTTATATGGGCGAAGTTTCAAATGGATGTGCCACTGTTTGAGAACTGAATCGGTATTAAGTGACCTATTTTTTCATTTTTTTTTCTCATTCTGAAATGTAAGGAAAAAACTTCGTGACGCATCGGTGTCTCATATAAAAATGTCATCTCATTGTTTTGTCTGACACCCGGAAAATCCTCTCATGATGCCCATGTGTGGAATTTGTGTCCCACGGCGATGCGTATGAAGTAATCTACAAGTATTTGCTACGTTTAAAACCTAAATAAGAACGTACTGCGTTTACTTGTGCACCCAACTGACATGATGGTCTAAAATGTTCCCTGTTGGGCGTGTCTAATGCAACAAATAGCTACCCTAATTCAATTTACCTAATTATAGCCTTTTTTGTGTTCCATACTGCCTGCGAGCGGAAAACTCGCCATTCCCCCACCCAAAGCAGTGGTCGGCAGAGTCCCGATTTGATGAAACTGTTCCTTTAAGGTGGGTTTGACGACAACCTGGTGGAAGATAGGACGTACAACCCGTCGTAT